>JAIPRL010002980.1:0-52045 GCA_025469235.1 Pemphigus obesinymphae | reverse complement strand
TTTTTTGTTTTTTTTTTCGGGATTTTTTTTTTTTTTTTTTTTTTTTTTTCATATACACTATACACTTTTGATTTTAATGAGAATGGTTATATATATATATATGAAATCCCCTCGAATGGCTGTGCGCGAAGAAACAATATAACAATAATATCGTTACTGCAGGTTGACGGCGGTGGCGGCGGGTCAGATTTCAAAAGAAAATCAAAAGCCTGCAAAGGAAGCTGTATATATATATATATATATACACAGTTGTATTTTCTTTTGATTTTCCATAAACCGTATGTAAAACGTGACTTGCATAGAGAAAAAACACTCATTAAAAAAAAAATAAAATCGTCATCGAAGAATCGAGGTTGACCGTGGCTAAACTATAAACAAGCTGGGGTAGTTAAAATTTTTTTTTTTTAATTAATTGAGTACCTAGGTATATAGAGTACAATAAACGGAGAATTTGTTGTGAACATTAGCAACTCCATGAAATTAATAAAATAAGTATAATTAACCGTAAATTCTTTAGTTTGCAAAATATAATATCTACTCTTTAAATATTTAAAAAAAAATTATATACTTTAATCGATTAGATAAAAGTGAAAATTGTATTTGAATAAATGAAGATGCGAATCTCTAAAATTATTTAAAAAAGCGTAACAAATTTGCCTACATATTAATTTTTTTTTTAAATCACAAGTACCCATTTATTAATAATTTATATTTAATTGAAACTGAAATATATGTATAGGTATATAAAACGAACTCATAAAAATCGTTTTCTTTCTGGATGATTAAGAATAATTAATACTATAAAAGGTTAAGTTAAAATTATGAAAGTTTAAACTAGTTATAAAGTAAATTGATTAACAACAATAAGAATTAACTAATATCTATTTAGTTAAAAGTATAAAAATATTAGTTTTTTAACTAGTTAGTGTCCACTTTTGTAAAATTATCATAATTAATTAAAAGTTAAAATATGACCTTGTCTAAGGAGCAACTAAATGGCAAATTAAGTATTTAAATTATCGAGTATTTTTTCAAAATACCTTTTTATTTATTCTGGATTCGTTTTTTTTAACGAACTCATTTAAACGTTTCCATAAAAAGTTTGAAAATTTAAATTCGCATATTTAGTTAGATTAGTACCTGATTAAGCTTAATTAATATTTAAATTTAAAGAATACAGGTACTTATATAAATCTTCTATTTTTAAATTTATTTAACTCGAGAATAAAGTCCTAAAGTTGAGTTTTAAGTTAAATCATAAAGTTAGCTCGTTAGTTACATAACAAATGTATATGTTTAGTCAATAAAAAAGTATCATGTTAATTGTAACACATAACTTTAACCTTTATTTTAATTTTTAGCTTACATATATTATATACCTACTATTTAATTTATACGTTTTTCCACAAATCGATGACAACAGCATGCTGTCAATTGTGCAATTCACGAGCACGTGTCGTTATCGTAGGTAGTATATAAATTATATATGTAAATTTGGGTCGTTCTATATAACGAATTTATAAATATAAAAAATAAACAATTTGGAAAAAATAATCTTTCTGAAGTGTTTGACGATATGCACTATGCGGACTTTTGTCGAAAAGCTTTGGACACGACTATATAGCTTAATCTATACCCACCTAAAAAGGAAACCGATTTATTATTATAATAACAAGTCATACATTTTATCCAGTATATAGGTACACATATTAAATGCCGTACATTTATTCAAAAAATATGTATGTAAGGTATATTATGGTCTTTATAACCGTAACACGGGTTATTGGATATTGGATAGCGAACAATATGCCAACAATAACGGTAAAAAAAGACGGGTTTTAAAAATTATTTAACATATTTATTTTAGTCGGTCTTAAGTAATTTTTTCAATAATAGTAAATAAAAGAAAATGTAAAATGCTAACGGAATTTTACAAACTTCTATACTAATAATTAATATAACTTATATAACTTATAATGATCTCTAAATTCAGAAAACGTGTTTTTACTAATACTGATGATAACATATAATATATTATAGTTATTAGTGTTATTGTTACCAATTCAATAGTAAGAAAGCAGCTAATAAAACTGCGAATAAACAATAAATACGTTAGTAAAAACTTTATAAACCTAACCTTTTTTTTCCTTTTAAAAACCGACAAGCGATGGGGCTCTGTTTTCCAATGCGTCCCCAATTATAAACCTAACCTAAAATATTTTAACATAATTCTACTATAGATAATTAAATTAAAATATAAATATAATAATTATGCTATTCTACTTATTTCTATTATAGTCTCTATGTTGATTAGGTTAAGGTTAATATTGGTTACAGTCAGTTTAATGTATATATGCGTTTCCAGTGTCAGCGCAATAATTTTTAGGGTCTGGTGCAAGTTATATTTTACGGTTCCCCACAAAAGGGAAAATAAGCAAAAAAAAAAAGAGGTCTTTTGTTAAATTTTTTGAAAATTTCTTAATAAATTATTTATTTTTTAAATTTTGTGGGGCCTGGTACAGGAGCACACTTCACCCCCCCCCCCACTTTTACACTGACACTGAACGTTTCATTGGTTACAGTATTGGGATTATTTGTACTGGTTAATACGCGTATCAAACGGATCACACGGATAACGATCGATGTGGATTAAACTGGTTATTTTGTTTACGATTGATACGGGTTATTTAGTTTACGACTAATACTGGTTATTTGGGTTATGATTGATGCAGTAATACTGGTTACAATTGAGATGGTTTATATGAATTACGATTGATGCGGTTATACACATTACGGTTAATACGGGTTGTACTGTTTACCATTGAAGTGGATAATACGGGATACAGTTAGTACAGTATAAGTGTAAAAGGACGATTTTTCAGCGATTTTATTCGCAGACAATAAAAAACGATATTATGTTTCCGGGATATTCGATTCGACTACATTAAACTCGTCGTACGCTACACCATTTTCTCGAAGACTTAACACGTTAAAATATCAATATTTTTTACTAGTCCATAAACTATACGATGTACCTAACTATATATTGCGGAATAAATAATAAATATACGAATTCTGATAACTGCCGATTTTCACCGTTCAAAAATGAGTATTTAATAATATCACGGACATCGTTTAATATCCCAGATACCGACGTCGTAGGTATCGCATATTTACAGTGCGTGTGATTTACATCTACGAGCAACCTTAACTTACCATATAACATTGACCTTCACTTTATACGAGAAAAATATTCAAATTATATTTAAAATTACCAGACAGGTGCAGGCTTTGCGTATATACGAGTAGGTAAAAAGGTATGTAGGTACACATAAACATATTATGTAACTTGCAAATTTGTACGTGATTAACGATACTATTGGAATATGTTTGTACGATCATTCATTGCTATAATGTGATTCACTTGTAGAGGACCTTTGCCAACCATGTGGCACGCTATTTGGAAATCCATTGATCTGCTCTACAGCACTGTGTAGCCGGTAAAGGTACCCTATTTTAAAATATGTCGTCGTACCGATAACGTGGTATATTGTATTGCGGAAAATACGTTTACACGGCAATTATTTGTTAAAATTTTTTAAATGTTCATATAAGTAAATATATACCGTCCACATTTCCTGTACGTGATCAATTGTTTTCTCAATACATGCCTACACTCGTTATCATTTTCTTTTATATTATATTCGCTCGCGAATATTTGCGTTTAATTTATCATCGAAGTCCGGCCGAACTCGACATAATATTAGTGTACAAAATAGAAAATATATAGCACGCAATGAAAATGTTTACGACCGTCCAAGTCTGTTTAAAGAAAAAAAAAGTACCTCAATATTATATTATCCGGTCCGCTGTATAATATATTATTATACGAGTTTTCCGTCCATTGTACAGTAAATAAATGACGTCATACGTGTATAATATACAGTGCGTTCAACCTTAATAGTATATACATAAAACCCTGGGACATATAATATATTATAAAGTACACTACTGGCCCGACGATGTGGCCTAATATACACAATAATAATAATAATAATACAGTAATATACAGCCGCGGAGAGACATTATTATTATTACTGTGACCGTATATGCAGTTAGATAACATGTCGCGTTCCGTCTCTCGGCAAAAGACGTTATATATATTATTTCCGATTCGATTTGAAATTAGCTATAAATAGACCTATATAATACGTGCGTATAGTAATCGAGTAACTCGTTAGGACGAGAAGACGACGCGATGACCAGTGGGGGACGTAAACGTATTTACGGTAATAAGTCGTGGCGCCGAATGATCGTATTTTCGGACACGAGTGTCCTTGTGGAGAGTGAGGGTAGACTCGTATACATCGAAATATCCAAGAATGAAAGTGCATTTTGTGCAGGTACGGTGTGAAATTCGTGCGCATAACATTACGTATAGAACTATCGATTTTTAATTTTCCCCGGGAATGAATAACGATTGTCGAAAAGATATTTAACTTTATTCGAGGTCAATGATTTTGGTTAAAGTTTACCCGGTTTTTGAATAAAAAGAAAAATGTAATTTTCCAAATTAAACTCGATCTTCAAACGCTAATAATATTTCAAATTTGTGTATATATTTTCCATACAGAACGACGACAACACTCATAGGTTATCGTAAGAGAATTTTGACCTTTTTGTACGATATTGATTTATATATAATTATTTATGATAATTGGCGCCTATATGTATACAATATTTTATCGAAATTCACGATGTAGAAGTACACTTGATGCTTTTCCTCCAAGGCGAAAAAACGGGGATTCTGTTAGTATGGTTGATAAATTTATATAAATATAAGGTATATACCAATCCCTGGCCATACGAATATATCAGTGAAACATTGAAAATGTAAACGCTTAGAGTGACCAATTATAAAATAACAGATTACCATATATTTTCGGATATAATTTATCATAACGATTTATCAGATTGATGAAATTTAAGCAGGATTTGGCCATAGATACGTCGATTTTTCAAACATATCCTAAATTATTGAACAATTTATTTTACGGTGATACACACAAATAACAAATCATAATTCACAAGCATAAACGATTTTTATTTTCGTTGAACTGGTCACAGTCAACGTTTAAATTTTGCTGGCATCATGCTGCCGTATATGATATGGTCACACTATATATTATTTACTCCATTTTTTATTGCACATACAATTAAAACATTACTATCAGCACGGCGTCTAGACACGAACAAATTTCTTAATTGATATGGTAGAAAATAATATAAGAAATTCATTTTAAATCCTCTGATACTGTATACGAAAATTTATCGTTTAATGGATAAAATGTTGAAAAGTTCGTTAAAATTTAGAAGTAAGTATCTATATATTACGAAGTTGTGTTATGTTTATGTATACTATTCTGTATGCCTTTATCGACCATTTTATAAAGTGTACGTTAGGATTTAGGCAATTTCTACAAATAGTTTGTTTTCCAAAATAAAAATATAGATATTTATGGATCTATCGGTACTTATGGAGAGAAAAATAGTCATGTACTAAATATAACGTCGAGTTAAACAGAGTTATTTCTCTTTCCGAATCAACCGGATGTCTTTCACTGCATACTTTAATATATATATGTGCTTGGTACAATGTTAAAGGTATGAAATTAAAAAAAAATTTAAACTTGTTTTCTCTCTTTCGGAAAATGTGATTTCGGTTTGCGTCATGTTACGTTCTACCTATATACGCACGCAATATTCGCAAGAGTATATATATAATATAAACACAGGCGGTTGGCATACATATCGCAAATATTGTTGTATAATTCTCGATTTCATTTGCCCTTTACAAACGTCATTCACTCCATATTTACCTCTCGAACATTATACGAAATTTAGTAAATACATTATAATTAGATTATACTGATTATTGCCTAAATGCTGAGATTGCTGCAGAATTATACAAGACAAAAATTTAAAGAGAATTTTTCATAAGTATACTTTTTATTTTAAGTATACTGAGCAATTATTATGTTTCAACTCCAAAGTTTATATAGGAAAATAATTAAAAGTTATTCAGGAATAATGTTTAATACCGAACATTTTTTTTTTTAAACGTATTGAAATCTCAAATACACGTCAATCAAAAGTATTTAAAACACGTATAATATTCAATATATTAGATACATAAAAATGTGTTCATAACCGTACAATTATTTTTATCAAAAGCAATGCAGTGTGGTTTATAACCGTATACATTTAAAAAAATAATAACAATTTTAGTTATCTGAGAATTTATTTTTACAGCATTAAAGTGCACAAAGTATAATTTTTAATTTCATCAGATTTAAAAAATAATAATTATATCGCAGAACGTGACGTTCTTCGTTATTGCCCAATACAATTTTTTTTTTTATTTATAGCCATTTCCTCAATCGGATCATACTATTGTGTGTTTTATCGTTCGAGGACATGTCCTTTTGACATAGAACACTCATTGAAAAATTTTCAGGAGGCTTTCAGTGTTGTTATTTCTCTATAGAAATCACTCATTACTTACTTTTTGACATTAATGATAGGAAACAGTGTGACGAAAAACCGCAGCAGGACATGGCCATCATGCAAATGTATATATCATCTATTATGAAGAACATCAATTTGAATATGATATTTTGTTTCTAAAAGGCCATTGAAAAAAAAACTATATTATATTGATAAAAATAAATAGGTACGTATATAATATGTATGAGTAAAATAAAAAATAACATATGAAAAGAAAATGTGCCCCTCTAGAGCGCAGTTTTAAAATCGAAAGTCGTCATCATATTATATAGGTACTCTTATATTATGTACACAATGATCCTATATACTAAAAAAAAAAAAAAAAAAAACAAATTTTGGACAACTCGTGTGGCATAGGTATCTACTTATTTTTGTATCCAAATTTAAAATTAGGAATATTTTTTGACTCGCTCTGTATATTATATCCGGCGGTATATTGTCGTCGTTAATATATTATTATATAATGTGGGCGATATAGGAATATTTTCGTTTTCGTTTTTTTCGTCGCTTTCTTCGCGGACGTTGATCGACCCTTTTCTTTCGCGCGGCCATCATATCAAAATATGCTTTCTCTATCCCACACACACACACACACACACACACACACACATAAATACACACACTTGCACGTGTTCATATATTATAATATATACACACGAACGCACGCACACACATACGTACTATATATGTATATTACGTGTCGGACGTGCGCCACACTCGTGCGTGTGTGGAAACACTCGTCTAAGGTGGACGATGGGAGGGGAAGGGAAGAGATGCTTGGTATACAGTCGTGTGCGTGCGTATGTACGTATATGCATGCGTGCGTGTGTAGAATACGGGAGCGCGTGTGTGTGCGTGTATAATTGCGGACAACATGGCGCGGGTCTCGTCTTTTGATGGAGGACCAATGCAAGCGCACCGGGACGGCCCTACAAATGACGCTCCTCCGCATTAAAGCGCCGACGGGCACCCGCCTCGCCCCCGAAACACCTCCGCCGCCGCCGTACCGCTTATCGTACTTTTACATTCGGCATTTCGCTGTCAACTCTCGACGTCCCTTCTTCGCGAGGTCCTTCGCCCTTCTTCTTTTTTTTTTTTTTTTTTTGTCCTTTTTACTTTCCACCCTTTCTCTTATACACACACACACACACACACACACACACACACACGCACGCACGCACGCACGCACGCACACACACATATATATATATATATATATAAATACGAGTTTTTTTAATATAATAATATATATAATTTATTATTATACCGCCTACGTCGTCGTTTTTTTTTTTTTTTTAACGATAAAACACCAGTAACTTTGTATATTATCATTTATACGCGTATAATATATCCGAATTAAAACGTCGAAAGATCGTGATTAAAGCACGGATTTATACGCATATTAAAAACGCTTTCGTGATTTAGTACAGACAGTCGAGGTGTTTTTTTTTTTTACGTAAAACTTTTATGTATAATTATATAAAATGTAACGGTTTTAAACGTTTAAGAAACATTAAATATTATAATTTTAAATAATCACGTGCGTTTTAAATTTCGAGTAGAGAGATTTTTTTTTTTTTGTATATTTACCTATAGATACCGTACCTATTGAAATATATACGACCGACTGTTTTTTTTTTCAAAATACACATTGAATCTAATCAATATATTAAATTTTCTATCAGAAAGCCTAAAAGCTAAAAACTTAAAAACTCACCCTACTGCTTCTATACCAAATGTATATGTATATATAAATAAATCAATATGGTATAACTAATATATTTATTGCTTCGTTCAGAATCTAAAATCAAAAATTTTTACTAGCCGCATAAGCAAGAGTTATAAAATTAAATTTCCGTATAATTGTTTATATTAATAATAATTATTATTAGTATTTATTATTTATTTATTTTATTCTGAGCGAAGTGATGAATGTATTAGTTATACTACAATGTTGTTTTATTTATATATATATATATTTAGTATAGAACCAGTGGAGTGAGTTTTTAAGTTTTTAGTTTTTAGTTTTTAGGCTTTCTGTTAGAAAATTTATTCCAGATGGTGCTTTAAAGAGGTCATTTTTTATTTTCCTAGTATAATTTTTATAAACATAAAAAAAAAACTACCGAAGATAAAAGAAGGTTTATTATAAATCGAAAATTAATATTATACTGAACTTCGCTCAATATCGTTTTTCGAATGAAATGATTTATTTTCGTTTTCGAATTTAAAATAATAATGTTGGATAATGTAACGGTTCGCATATCAATGATCGAGTGTATACGTTGGATCAACTACCACTACTATATTATCTAGAAAATTTTTTTAAATTTCATTATTATTGTTACGAATTTTCGGGAATAAACATCGATATACAATATACATATAGAAAACATTTGGAATAATTTAAACCATGTTTAAACAAAAATGAAATTATTGTATTTTAATTATTGTATATCAATTAATGCATTTGTGACTACAAAAAAGTGTAGTAATAGAGAGTACTTACTCGGTTTTTATTCTAACTGAATATATTGTTTTGATTTATTATCAATTCTACGACACGTATCCTCATTATAATAGATGAATATATTAATCACGTCTATATTTGAGATGTTTTGACATTAATTTATATGATATTTTCATTTTGAATGGATGAACTGATATTTTGAAAAAAACGAAATACTAATCGTTAAAAACGCTCTCTAGAAAAACTCACACGTAGAAAGTTTCCATTCTTACCTCAACTTTCGTTAATTGTTATAAAACAAATACAAAAAAATGTACGAAAAGTTGAAATTTGATAATTATAATCATAAAATTATCATTTATTACTTATTATTTATAATTATTACGAGAACTTATTACATTAGGAACATTTATTTCAAAATAACATATTCATATTCACGATTTTTAAAATAATGAACTGTTTATTGGGCCGTTCATTTTAATTAATTAATTAATTATTATCGTAGATAGTATACATTGTTTTTATATTTACCAAACATTATCAATTTATGGATACTTTTTTTCAAAACGGCGAGGCAGGCTCTTTAAATTGGATTTCCGATAATTATAGTTTTATTTAATTATTTATAAACTTAATTGGATTTATAACGAATTATTATTATATTTTAATTTAACTTGAATGGACTAAGAAAATTAAAATTTCCAAAAAATATAAATGTCGTTCACACTTTCTGTTTAAAAAAATCACTGCTATCATTGTAGAATGAATGTGTTCTATATTACCTATTGTATTTTTCTGGAATGCCCTTTTAAGGTTCAAATCTGTGACATAAAGATGTACTTACAAAGATATATTAATATAAAATCTTTTAATTTTCTGTACTTCTTTTCTTATTATTGTATCTATACAATAATCTCATTTTTTTAGCTTATAAAATTTACATCTAAAAATGATAAGTAATGTATATCTATTATAATAAATAAAAAATAGATCATGAAGTCAACTCACAACATTACATAAAAAGTATTTTATATAATATATTATTATTATTAACCTGCAGAATATATATGAAAATGCATAGAAATCCGTGTTCTATTTATGATAATTTTATTACAATATGATTATGGTTCTTCGTTATAAGTATTTTATGAAAACGCTTTTTTATTTATATAGTTATATTAAATGGTTTTTTTTATTGCTTATAAACTAATTAAAAGTTAAAATGGTGTTTTTGTTTGTGTAAAAGTATAATTCGACTTTTACCGCAATCTCGGTTTGTATTTCCTCTTTCCCCCCAGTAAATTACCGGATGGGCGCTTTTAATAGCGATAATAAACGAATGCTGACAATCTCACTACTTATAATTACTTTATTCTTACAATTATATACTATACACAGGATTCGTCGTCGGATTTCTAGAAAGAAATCATGCTTTTCGTTGTGAGTTAATTGCTCGGAAATTGTACCCCAGACAGCAAAAAAGAAATACAAACAAACAAAATGTTTTTAAAACATTTGTAGAAATAAAAATAATATTTTTTGTGTGGACAATAATCAACAAAAAACATTTGAACCTATATTATAATAATCATTATTTTTGGAACATTATATATTATAGAAAATTGTTTTTAAACATTTTGTTTTTTACCTCAGTATTTTTTGAAATCATAATATTTTTGGCAAATATATTTGCATAATAGTACAAAAATTATGTATTAGAATATCGGTTATTACTCTCTATAGTACCCGTTAAAATTATATATTCATTTCGATTATTTAAAATGTTCATGGAAACATTTTAAGGTATACAACGTTAATCTCGAAGTTATAGCATGAATATAAATTGAAATCGGCATTTTTACTCTCTTATAATTGAAGTCAGTCGTCATTTTTACATATTTAATTTGAGTACGAACTTTTTTTTATTATTTTCCTTTTCTTCCATAGCTTATTTTTATCCTCTAGACGGATTTACGCGTTTTTTATGTAGGTATATACCAATAGCCTGTTAACAATTTTGGTATCTATTAAATGCTAAAATGTGGGTTACCATAGCTTGATACATTTATTTAAAAGTTTACGGTTACTACTTATGAATAACGGAAAGATAAAAACATCAGGAAGACTAAATGTCAGATACTTATGTCAACATAGAATTATAAAAATCCCATACAAACAAAAAAAAAAAAATTCATTTGCTTATTCTCAAATTAAATTGATGAAATATTTATAAGTTAAAGCCTAGTATTGTTAGCAATATTTTGATATACTATATCATAATAACGAACTATGTTTTTAACGGGATTGGGTTTTTAAATATGCCTACTTTATATTTAAATTTTCCTATAAATGGCAATATATATTATTAATACAAACTCGAGTAAATCAATTCATCGACGTGTACTGTGGTTATTCTTAATATAGAATAGTTAGTACTTTTTAATTATTTTTTTTTTTTAGATTACGTTTATTATTGTTACTATTTTATTTTACCTACTGTGCTCTGGGAGAATTCGTTGTAATTTCAACCAATGCTGCGGCTAAATGGTTAATAAAATGTTGAAAAGATACGCGGATCAACAGTGATAATAATATGCTACTCATATAGTATATATATTTTGGCATACGGTCTAACTGGATGAAATTAAATCGTTGTTCGGGTAATTTAACCGTATACAAATTTGAAATTTCCGCCACTTTATTGTCGTCATTTATCATATCCGCGTGCGTATGCAATCCGAATTATCGCATTATAAATTATAATCTAGAAAATAAAGTATACACACAATTTCCCGCCCACACTCTCCTCACATCTGGCAGCGTGTACCTACTTTATACATTATAGTATAATATGGAGTTTCACGAGAGTAAATATAAGGTGGAAGTGGTGCTTTTATAGAACGCCAACGGGATATTTATCGCCCGAATTATTGTAACGATTCGTATACCTACATACATATTATGTGTATATATATATATGAACAAAGAATGTATAATATAAAAGTTTTACAATTTTTATATAAGTATGTGCATATATATATATATATGTACATTCGGTATATTATACAGTTCGCCCGAGATCCGTTGGATAATTTAAAAGAGAAATAAAGTTGGAAACATTTATACACTCGCCTTTTTCAGTCATTGACAAAGTACACGGTACTGCAGCTACCTATGGAGTATAAATATATTATAATGTGGTACCTATATGTATATATATATATATATATATATTATATTAATATAAACTTGCGTAAGACTGAGAAAAAGAAAAGAAAATCTTCGGAAAAATTTTCAAAAAGTAAAATAATGTACCCTGATAGTTTTTCTCGGAACAATGTTTAAAAATTTTTTAAATACCTATTATTATTATATTTTAATAGTTTATACCATTTTTTTTTTTTTTTTTTTATAATCCTTAGTTCCTTAACATCTTTAAAGTACCAACAAGATGAAATTTGCTACCGGAAATCGGGTAAGATTGGAGTACTTCTTAAGTATAAATTTTGTACAAAGACATAAAAACATCATCGTAAAACCATACATTCCTCATGGTTTTGAATATTTTGATAGAATACATTCATTTATTACAAATCAAAAGAAAAAAAAATGTAGACTAATGTCCTTTTAATTTGAATTATTTTTAGTAAGGAAAAATTGTTTTGAGAAGATTAAAGACATTTTATTTCGTTATTTTGAAAATGATGTCGTCTGAAAGTTCAATTTTAAACAATTTACCTTCTATAGTCTATATAGGTATTAGGTACCTACTACATGTATAAATAACAATTTTAAATAATTATATTTCTGTGCAAGGATTTTTGAGTTTTGGAGCTTTTTTGATAGCAAATTGGTTCTAGTTGGTACTTTAAAGATTTAATTTTTCGATTTTTTTAAGTAATTCTCTTAAGCTTAAAGAAAAACTATCTTTTTAACAGAAATATTTTATAAATATACAGAAAACAACAAAATAACAAATAAAGTTTTTATTGTTACTTATCATTATTATTATTATTATTTTAAGGTTTTAACCATGATACCTTATGTCTTCATTGTGTACTATAGTTACAATTGTTGATTTTGTTACTAGGGAGATAGATTTTATTCGTTGTATTTTATCTTTTTTGTTGTTTGCTTATTTATGTTTAAATTTTAGCCTTACAATTTTAGAAATAAATAATCATTACTTACCTATTATTATTAATAAATTATAATATTAATTTGATAGGTACTCTTCCTCTGAAAGTTTACATTTCGAGGTTTAACTGAAATAACATCAAATTAACATTGCTTTGGAATGAGTTAGATTCTGAATTTAGTTTGAAAATTAAAAAATTACTCTTGATCAATAAATGTCTCAAAAATTAATACCTACCCTGATTATGAGGATCCTATTTTTTAATTATTGTACTCTACATTATTTACTATGTATTATTCTATCTCAAATACCGAATGGTTTTATATTCTTACCAGTGCGTGTCTGTTTTAGTAGCTATACGGTTATCCTTGTTATCAGCTGTTGCCTGATTGTCTGAAGGAGAAAATCATTGCGATTCGCATAGATATAATATGAAAACTCAAAGTTTGCCATATTTTTGTACGATTTCTAAAATTTCGATTTGAATACTGAGAGTATAGTCGCAAATCATTTATATAACTTGTTCATATACCTGGTATTTGATAATGATCGCGAGAATTAGTTTCGTTTTGTATAAGTCAAATCCTCATAATTGTCACTTGTAGTATGTTAAGTCTTAACGTCATATCAAACTCGTTCAGTTAATCTTCTTGTGCCTTTCTTTGCTATAGGGGAAATTAACTGCCAAGTTTCGACGAACCTAAGAATCCCGATTACAGTCATCCCTGTGAAAATACAAATTAGTAAATATGTATGTACATTAAATGTATACTATAATATATACTATTAAACAAAAACTAAATTATACGCATTTTATGTATTATCTGCATATAATCTTATGTACGTCTATATACATAGGTATAATAATAATATATACAGACGACGATGGTGTCGGTCTCCATCTCGCGTGCACAACACCCTCGTTATCTTTCCGAACAATAAAATTTCGATTATCTCTGTTCGAGTAGTAGTAGTAGTAGTAGTAGTAGTAGTAGTAGTAGTAGTAGTAGTAGTAGTAGTGGAAGATAAAAAAAAAAAAAACTAAAAATAAAAGATATATATAGATATACATATAGAATACTTACCAACCGCCACCCCTCAACTCTCACGCGTATCGCTGAGAGTGGAGAAAATTACCACCATAATTTTGCCGGTCAGGCGCAAAAGACGATGGCGACGGCGGAGGTAAAAACGAATGGAAAAAAAGAGTAAAAAAAAAATAAAAAAGTTAAAAAAAAAATAAAAAAAATCTAATTTAAAAATCTCATTAACTTCCTCCCCATCCGTGCGCCCGTTCTTCTCCTTATTCATTTTACACGAGTTTCGCGTTCACGTCGGGGCCGAGATGAGAGACGACTATAATATTATTTATATATATATATAACGTATACGCGCCGTTCGTTTCTCGCCCGTTTTTTTCCCTTATTTATTTATTTTTTTTAATGAATATTAAAGTTGTACGAGATGACGAGAAATTAAGAACTCTCGAGCGACTTTAGTTTTATAGTCGAGTGCGGTAACCGCATCCGAATAATAATAATAAAAGTTGGGTATAGTTTTTTTTTTTTTTCTTGTTCCGCCCGGCGACGGTTATTAATTTTGAGTCATTAATTTCGTTCAGAATATAATAATCGTAAAAAAAAAAAAAAAAGAAAAGTTTTTCGAGTAAAAAAAAATTTTTTACCTCCGGGGGTGCACGATGGCGGTCTCATGGGGGAGGGGGTGGTAGAGGGTGAAGATGGTTCTCAAGAGTCGAGAAGCGTAACGATATTCGTCTTAATTAATGTTGGCGTACACTTTTTAACGAGCAGGTAATCAATCAACGTTTTACTTTTATAATTTCTTTTTGCTTTTCTTCGGTAAATATAATATATATTATAAGTACCTATGTATATATATATATATATATATATATATATACATATATAAGGGATAACTTTCACGAAAACCGTTTTTCGAAACTACCCGATGACAAATTACTGCCAATTAAACAGCCGCCGGGCGGACATTTTTCATTCTGTCCCCGGCTACTGTACGTTAATGAGATTGCACCATCCGCGTAATTGCGAACAACAAACACGATTTTTCAAACGCAGCGACATCCCCGCGTGTCGAAGAATAATTGTAAATATAAAACAAAAAACATAAAAAATTACACCATCCGACAATGACAACTATAACGTTGATTAACAATGTTGTTAATTTCAAATGGTAATAATATATTTTTTTTTAGTGGGTTTTACTGGTAAATATAAACTGCAGATCTACCGGTTGAAACTTAAAAATGCGTTTAAAGTTTAAACAGTTCACTCTGGACGATCGTCTTAAATAAATAACCCAATGTTAATATTCGGTATTTTAAAAAAAATAATCCCCATTTACATTTTACACACAGGTACCTATATCATCCAGATGAATAGGTCATAAATTGTTATAATTAAATATATAAATTAGTTCACGGCTGTTTGCCGTATACAATGATATCGAGTCATCGGTTAACATAATACATGACTTGTACATGACTTACAATTGGATTCACTGCGATATAGAATTTATATTGTTTACTTTTAACGATTCATCGGGAGAAAATAATCCAGAGATGAACAAAAGTTGAACTAGACCCCATTTCGTTCACTATTCATCCTGAATTCGATCACTTCGGACGATTCAATGTGTGCACTGTTCACTTTTTCTTCGCTTTGGATAATTTATTCAAGACGATCATTCAATATGAGTCGTATAAATTCACATTTAAGATTAAAATATGATAAAGTGAATATAAATAAATAAGGTAAAAAACAAAATACTTGATGAGAATCATATTATAATTTCTAGTGTCTATGCACAATTCAAATTTTTTGCATAAAGATTGATTTAATGTGTTAATTATTTAATCGATTTTCTCAGTTCATTTTAGTATTTCAAGATATTCACTCGTTTTTTGTTGTAATACTTCCACAGGAAAACACAAGTATTGTATATTAATTTAAAGGTAATATCTTATGTCTAAAAAATGTTCTATAATATATTGGAATTGAACTTTTGTTAATATATATAGGTATATATTATATACACACAAGTTCAAATATTTATTATTCTAAAATAAATCACAATATGAATTTTAATGTTGTATGTAATATCTTGCAATATGAGTTGGTCTATTTAATATTGTTAATATAGTAATGTCATAAGATATAAACTATTTTCGAGGATATTAAAGAATGTTAGTTAACTATTTTATTTTTGTTGGATTAAAAAAAAAATACACAATGAAATTGTACCTAGACAGATCAAGCGTTATAAAAACAAATATATGTACTAAAATAAATCAGAATATGATCAGTATACATAAGGACGTATTTAGAATTTGGCATTTATTCAAGTTTTTGAACGTTATCATTTTGGATTTTAATAATCAATTTTAAATGTATTTGAATTTAGATTTTTAAATCGTTTTCCAAGGACTATATAGCCAAACTTCAAACGTAGATAATAAATAAAATATTTAATAAAAATTCTATACTGGTACATATTCTTATTTATTTTAAATGTAGGTATACGTTTCCATACTATAGTTTTTTTCGGCAAGAAACCCATCAGAATTGTATCCATGGCATTAATTGTTCTCAATCTACACAGAGATTTGTTGCTTTAAATCCTTAGTGTTTTTAATTCGAGTGTTATACATTTAAGGAGAGGGGATTTTTTTTATGTATTATGGTAGGTAATTAGACTTAACAAAATAAATGGTTTACAGCTCATAAAGTACTTCTTAATTCGGGGCTGTACCTATATATAAATAAGTCGACCGAACTCACAGACCCTAATCGCACAAACTACAGATTTTTATATCTAAACATCAAAAATATATTATATTATAACGAGTATATATACATATATTAATATACAATGTATAGATTATTCGTTTAAAATCTAATCATTTGAGCTTTTGTGATATGAAATTGCATATATGCGAATATTTGATAAAAAATAATAAAATTATAAAAATTACAAACGTTTTTTAAAATTAATTCATAATAATATCACTTAAAACATAATATATTATCATACAATATAAAAAAAAATATTTTTATATTATTAATATTATATTATATATTTTGAATAATTTATTATAGAAGGAAGTGGGTAATTTTATTGAAAATTCTACTGATCGAATTGAAATAATGATCGAATAGTATTTTCATCGAAAGGTATAAAATTGAACATTTTTAATTGACTTACAAAATATTAAATTGAAATCGATAGAAATTACCTGTTCTGGAATATTCAAAACATTTTCTCGTTATTTTTCAGTTATTTGATAAAAGGCGGTAAATTGTCCATCAGATTTTCTGTTTTTGAAACACTACCTATTATCTTCTAAAATGAATATTATTTTTCTATGCCCATATTGATAATTAATTAGCTGTCATGAAGCTACATTTGTAATTGATAATTAATAATTAGTACAAATATTTTCTTCTATAACACATAAACACAACTATATATATATGGTATTTAAAGATAAAAAAAAAAACCAAAACACAGATAAGTTAAAACACATTTACACACTGCCTATAATAAAAGTTTGCGAAACATAGTCATTGACGGTCATTCCATGGTACGGTCAATTGATACAAAACAATAACAAATATGAAACCGGAATTATTTGACTATGGAATTTAAAAGATATATTTAATTTGGTATTAGTTGAATTTTTGAGACTATTAAAATACGGAAATTGAACACACAAAAATATAAATAAATAGATAATGATACGTATACTATTTTAATAAATAATTATCATGTTCTGCGATTATATGAAAATAAGAATTTTGGTAGGTATAGTAAATAGTGAAAATATTAAATAATAAATCATTACAAAATATTGGTAATCACAATATATCTATATATGATTTTTACGAATACCTATTTAGTAATATTAAAAAATACAATTTTCCATCCATATTTTATAATAAAAAAACGGTATATTTTTTAACGTTACTGTTACGTTTAATCGTTATTGGTTTAACACATATTATAATATTAATATATTCTCATGACACCTTGGTATTAAATCATTTAAAATTTTGATCATTGGTTATGAATAAGATTTGTACAATGTGCTTTAGGTCCTATGACAAATTAAACCTAACTGGTTGTTGGGTAATTTTACGTTTTGCGAGGCTATAATTGGTCCATTGGGCTGGATAAGTTTTCAAGAATATGTGTTACCCAAATGGGCAAGGGTTTCACGGACCGTAGATATTCTATCATTATTCCATAACTCGTTAATTCGGTCAAATATTTTTATATAATAATGCAAATCAGTTAAAGATTTAGGCTTAAAATACGCATTCGAATCAGGTGGTATAACCAAAAACTGTATTTTCTAACGCAGGTTTGTTTTTATCCAAATCTATATAGCCAACTGTTTTATTGAATTTAATTTAAAAATAGTTCTCCTTCAATGAGTGTTTGTCAATGAGTGTTTGTCAATGAGTCCAGTTTGATCGAAATTGTATTGGAATATTGAATATAATTTTATTGATAGACAATAATGAACGTAAGTTGTTAGTTATATTATAGGTACTATAGTAAAATGAACACTTGAGTTGAAAAAGTAGAGTATAAATCACATATTATGCTTACGGGCAGTTGTCAGTACTCTGCAGTAACTAGTGTTTCAGTTGACGATACTTTTTGATGCTCGTTGATTTATACGTTTCATAGTGATATTTGTACGACATTATCTTAAATTTAAACGATTACTCGTCTCTAAAGTTGGATTGAGATCTGGAGTCTATAGTGTAGTTATATTTTATTTATTTAGCTCTTCAAAGAATATGCACGTGCATAATGAATGTGCATGCGTGTACATGCAATATAACCAGTGCTCGAATTAGAGGGGGGGGGGATGCGTATGGTGATGAAGCTCTTCTACTATTATATAGTAGTATTTTGAGAGCACCCTTATTGACTATTTTTTACAGTATACGAGTCAAACAATTCGAGGGAATGCTCATTTATATCGAAAGCCCGAGAGTGCTCTCTGTTTTATTTTTCCGATTCGAGTAGGTACTGAATACAACGCAATGGTTTTCATTTACGAAAATAATAATTATCGACGACGTCATCATCGTGTAATTCGTTATCGATCATAATAATTATCGTGTAATATATGTAATGTATACGCACGGGATTATATGTACCTACGCACAAACAATAATTAAACGGAGTTTGCCAAAATGAAAAAATGTACACACACTCGTATGAAAACGAAATATGATTTTTCGCGAACATCGTGGCAATTTGTGTTGGTATTTCATTTTCACCCAGCCGCACGGGTATTACTTTTTCTCTCTCTTTTTTTTTTTTTTCGCTCCACGAATATTTCATCTTATTCCTACCGTTTTCCCGCTCTCCACACTCACACTCGTATATATATATATATATATATATTATTGTGTACGTATATATTATATATATATGTACAATACCATCAGCACTGTACCTTCATTTCCTCGCACTATATACCTTCCACCTTCGTCGCCACCACCTTCGTGCCGGTATGCTCTCGTCGTAATATGTACAGAATATTCTCGTCGCGTGTGTCGGTATACGCCATATCCCTTCGTCTCCCGGTTCCGCCACGCAAAGGGATGGCATCTGCGCGGCGCGCGAGAAAGTAGCCTCGTTAAGATTACATATGGAAAACAGGAGGGCGACACGCGGGCGGCAAGCGACCGGCGCGCTTGCGCGGCAAAGGTGGGTGAAAGAGACGGTGGGGCCGGGCGGCATGGCGTGGGGGTGGCGAGCGAGTGAAAGGGTCCCGGCGGCCCCGGATCCCTTCGCATTTCGCATTGGCGCAAAAGGGAGTTAAAATAAAAATAAGAATAAAAAAAAAAAAACCTCCGACCGAGTGTAGTGTGGCGGTGCACGTATATGTGCGTGCGTGCGTGCGTGCGTGGGTGTGTGTGTGTGTGTGTGTGTGTGTGTGTGTGTGTGTGTGCTGCTTCTTTCACTTTCTGTTGCGCTCTGCAGCAGACAAAACCAAATTCCGTTATTGATTAATATCCCCCTTCGTCCTTTCCCTCGTACGTACCCGCAAACTTTACCCCGACCCTTTTTTACATATACACACACACACACACACGTATACGTATATGTATAATATGTGTTTGTATATAATATATATATATATATATATATATATACATATACGTATACGTATATACACGTAAAACGTATACACGACGACGGGAGAGCGTCACACGAGCGCGCACGTTTTTAATGCCGTTCCTCTACAGAGTCGTGGCACGGTGTAGGAGGGTCGGTCCTGCTGCAGGGGACCCTTTGGGCTGACGAGGAAAACGCGAAAGAAGAAATAAAACAAAATGTCTTCCGAAACCCTTACGCCTCCGCGGATCCCTGTCACACCGCATTTGCCTATATATATATACACACACACACGAGTACTACACGATGAAGAGAGTGCAGTGGTAGAGAAATTCGTCTTTAACATGTGCACAAAGTTTTTCCCTACACACGCATTCTCTTGTAACGCAATTAGAAATCGTTGTACGGTTGTTTGATGTTTTCGGCTTTTAGTTTATGTATTAATTCATATAGCTCTGCAAGAATATAATATATAGATTACACTATAGCTGCAAACTTAATAAAATATGATTTAAACTCGTAAAATTCAAAACTAGAACGGTGGAATATAGGAATTTTATAGTTCGTTTTTATTTTTCGTTTGAGAAATAATTTCTAGTAATAATTATTGGAATTCGACTTTCTGAAATTATTTAACAAAATGTAATAGATTTGTTCATATTTTACGTTTTAATTATTGTGTACCCGTTTATTCATAATTATAAACACGATTATATTTGAATTTCGATTAAAAATCTGTCTATAGGTATAACGATCGCTCCTGAATACTCATTTCGTCATCAATGTGTTAACTTACTGTGTGGCTATTATCATAGGCGTGCACAGAATTTTGTATTAGATGCGAAAATTATCAGATATCAACATTTCTAACGGGTAAATTTTATTTTTATCACAATAACTAGCCGCATAGAAATCAGGATCACAAATTTCTGTTCTTACGTTTACAATGTTGACATTCAAAATCAATAATTCACTTTGCAATGTATAGGTAAATGAGAAAGTCTTGTATATTGTATTTTGTTCCGAAAAAATTACATCTGAAAAACATTTTAAAACAAATGTAAAGCTAATTTGAGTGAATATTTGTAAAAAAATTTCATTTTATTATTTATTATATTTATTATTCCATATTAGGATCCCTAAATAATTATTTCTCGGCTCACTAAATCGACAATGAATTTAGCTCGACAAAAACACCATTTTCTGTATCGCGTACGATTTTTGTAATGATTATGATTATAAGTATTAAATGTAAAAATATGTCAATTTAATGCAACGAATATTTAAATTAGTTTAACAGAAGATTAACTTTTTAACTAGCTAATGTTAACATTTGTTATAATAGTTACAACTGGATTCCAATAGTTCGAACATTAGACCAATAAAATAAAACTATTTGAAAATAAATTTTATTGTTTACCATTGAATATTGTAAAATAATTATAATTAGGGATTTAATTAATTTGATATACCGATTTCAAATATATATCGGTTAGGTTGATAGAAAATAATCTAGCAGATGAACGTTTTGTTAAAAAAAAATAAATATTTTTGTACCGATTTAGTTTATAAAACTCAAGATATAATCTCGTTGGTTTTTCGAAAATACAAAAATTAATAAGCGGAGAAGTAAAAACATTCCGATTGCATCCGGAGAATCGACTGTACCGTAAAAAAAAAAAAAAAAATATGTACCTACCTATACATATAAAAAAAACCCATTTACAAAGAAAACGCTTATGGAAGAACTTAAAGTTTTTAATTATAAATATTTTATATACTCTGAGTGCTTCAACGTAGGTATATATATTATTAATTTAAAATGTGTATAATATAAAAAATATATATATATTTAATTTGAAAGAGATACTTTTTATTTTTAATAAACAGTAATATCTTTAATCTTCGGTAAACTTTTTAAAAATATTTAATACACTTGCGTTCAAAGGTATATATATATATATATATATATATAATTATATAGGCATATATATTATGGGTTCGAGTTTTATTTCCTATTAAAAAATACATTAAAAATATTTATGCCTTTTATTAAAAAAAAAAAAAGAATTCTCTGTTGCATTAAACTATATAATGGACTGTTTTTACTTTTATATTATATAACTCGAAATCTTTCTTATTCTCTTTTTATGATAATGTTGTAAGAAAAAAGAGAGAAAAGAAACCTCGATAACCAGATTACTAAGAGTCGTGGGGAAGACGGTTTATAATTGTCAGAAAATAATGAATATAGAGACACAATGTAGTTTATTTTCCAAAATGTCTGTTTTATTTTTTATTAAAATTATAATCTCGAACGTTTCCAAAAATCCAAAATGCCATTTTCTTCTGTATACCATTCGAAATTTAATTAAATCTTGACGTTTGGACTGTAATATTTTCGACATTCATCATCATATTATATGTATGCAGCGTGAGCACCGCAGTCGTTAATCAAACACACGCTAAGAAATGTGCATATTATAATATATCCCTCGTCAAATGATTAATGTTGACAATTTGATACGGCCGAAATGAGGAGAAAATAATTTACATTTAAGATTTATATAAGAAGAGATACCATAACCTGCAAATAATTTCAAGATGAGAAAAATCTTAAATTGTTTTTCCAAAATTCCATAATTTGTATTATGTGTAGGAATACCTAAATATTTATCAGCTATTATAATACATTTTAATCTATATATAGGTACATAATAGGCGTGTTTTCGAGATTAACCAAATGTAATTTGGTTACACTGAATTCTATAAACAATCAGTTTTGGTTATAATAATTTATAACCGATCAAATGGAATGATAATTATGTTTGGTTTTAGATAAGACAAAATAACATAACTTGGTTAATCGCGAAAACACGCTTAATGTATACCTATTTAATATACGTTATACTATACTACGCGCTATGCATATATATTATAACGAATGTGTCACGTCATAATGTTATAACTTCAAGGCAGCGAATGAACAAATGTTTTAAATACATTTCCCGAAAGTAAAAATAAGTTAATGTTTAAAAATATTTTAAAATTATAATATTTATAAAAATATAAAATATCTAAAAAAAATTTTTAAGTACCTATGTGTTAATTTAAGTTTAAACCTTGTATATTAAAGTTATTATGTAAAACATCATTTACTTTTTGGAAAAGTTTGTAAACTATTTAATTTTAATTTTCGATTTTGCGAAGAATGTTCTAATAATTTTAGCGATATTTTCGATATTGAAAATTAGCTATTTAAAAATATATTTACTATTTTAAATTTATAAAAAAAAATTAGTTCATAAAAAGTTTCTTCTTCTGGTTCAAATAAAATGTTTTATGAAAAATAATTTTTTCTATATAATATATTTAAAAACTTTAGTACTTGTTATTAATAATATTGAATTAAAGATATTAATATAAAATGTAGGTATTAGTATTTATTTAGAATTGATAATTCGGAAATCCACTTTTTCCAAATATAGGTTAAATATTGAATATTGATACAAAATTATGCCATGTTGACTATTTGATAAAAATAAAAAGTGCAGACTTTATAATATATATTATTATTATTATATCGAACAGAACGCGTAAACGGCTGGAAGTTCAGGGTCAAGGTATTTTGTTTGGGTATATATAACTGAAGGCTATATAAATATAGCCTTCAAAACAAAAATAAAAGTCTGCGTTTTCCGTCTTGCAGTGAAAAAAATTATGTTGGTTCGTGTTTATATAATATATTTAACTAATTGTTTTATATGTTATTATTATGTTGAGTACAGTAGTACCTACTCGTATATTTTGGTATATTAAAGACACCAATTTATATATACATATTTTTATGGGTTGAGTTAAAGTTTCATTGTCTAATGTTTAAAGTTTGATAAATTTGGTTATCAAATGTCCGAAATTGATAAACAATACATAATAGATGGAGATGAGTTGAAAAGGGATAATGAGATAATATGAGACACGCTTAATTAAAATATTCCGAGTTTTTAAGTAGTCGTCACTCGCCTGTACATTCTCATGTCATCAACAAAGCTGTTACGGGTTAAACTTAATTTTGTTTTAAATTTTTTAATTTATAAAACTAAAATCTTCTGGAATTACGCCACTTAAAAAAAAAAAAAAAACAATCATTTTAATTATGTCGGCT
Source organism: Pemphigus obesinymphae (assembly GCA_025469235.1). Lineage (NCBI taxonomy): Eukaryota > Metazoa > Arthropoda > Insecta > Hemiptera > Aphididae > Pemphigus > Pemphigus obesinymphae. The sequence continues at coordinate 27,526 of JAIPRL010002980.1, read as the reverse complement.
ATGTAGGGTGATTTACTTTGTAAGTTCACCCCATTTTCCACCCTTAATTATGCATATTTAAAAATATTGACGTAGGTATTTAAATATTTATTTTTTTAATATTTTGATTTCTATTACACTTGTATTTTACAATTATGTAAATAATGACCTGTGTCAAAATAAACTAGTCAATAAACTAAAAAGTTATTTTTTATTTTTTAAATACTTCCACTTTTTTATGCTTTAAATAATAATCTAAGATGATTGTTTTTAAAATGTTAATGTCTCTGCGGTCCCGAATTCTGCAAACGTTTTTAATAATTACCAAATTTTGAAAAGAATATTATTTTAAAATTTGATTTAGTTTGTTAGGGAGAACTTATATTTACAGGAGATCGCAATATATAACTATAATAGTTTTCTATTGATAATTTATAGATAATCTAATAATGAGTTCTAAAATGATAGAAATTATTATATTATCAATGTTAGAATTTTAGAAACTATCTCTAAAATAATTTTAAAATACTGAGTTAGGATTTATTTTTAGTTCCCAGTGTATATAATGAGTAATATCATAATTTTTAAAAGTAATCGAATTAGAAGTATTATACTATATTATATGTATATAATATACATATCTAACTCAATATTTTTTTATTATTTTTTAAAATATGCCTTACCTATATATATTATATTATTTTACATAATTAAAATCTAACGTATTAATTAGGTATTGTATATTATATTATAAATCACCGAATATCGTAGAAACAATACATTTATACCATTTTAGTACTCTATATAACTGACAGAAAATACGCATAAAGAATAAGGATGCCACATACTCATTTTTTAATATGTTATGTATGAGAAATTTTGACTAAATTATAAGAAAAGTAAAATTTAAACAGTTAAAAGATGTGTAAATATTTTTTCAATGTAACTTTGAAGTAGTGTGTCATCCGTGTCTGTATTATTTCATGTCCATATTATTAAATCCAACAACTTTTTTTTTTATTGTAGTTAATTAAAAATTGATTAAAAAAATACATATATGCACTATATATTCGTTTTAAAAATAGAGTTAATTTTAAAAATATATTTTAATAACGAATATTTGTTGGAGAGAAGTTGCACTTAGAATGCATGCGAATTTGATTAAATACCATTAAAATGTGTATATGTGTGTCAACTTCTGAAGTAGGCATTTTTCAAAATTTTAATAAAATATTAAATACATAGAGAGTGATAATGTTTAGTGAATCTTAGCACGGGTGGATTATGCCATATAGGTGTTCTCATACTTTAAGGGACCACTCAATTTTTTAGCCTGATGATCTAAGAGTTACACGAGGTTCGTTGAGATATTTTTTGTTATATTCAACAACATATATTATAAATTTAAATTATAAAATTACGAGAACTATAAAATGTGCCTATATATACCGATAAATTTATGTCTTTCAGTTTTTTTACATATATTTATTATTTAAAAGTTTCTTTAACGTTCTATGTGTATAAATATTATTACATATATATTTATTATTTTTGGTTTAGATACAATATAATTATAAAACGCAGTCACTCTGTATTTTCATAATATAAAAGATGATTGTAATATTCGAATATTTCAATGAGACGCAAATGAGATAGGAACAAATCGCGCGCCCTCTCTCGTTAAAGAAAAACAAAATGAAAAATTTAGAAGTAAAACACTCGAAGTGCTTGTTTAAAAAGGTGCGCGTATATCTCTCATTATTTATGTTAATAATTTATCGTATTATATTATGATAATATATTAACGGCGGGAATCTTTTTTTTTTTTTTTTAAACACCCAACAAAACGTGTTTTAGCTCGTTTGAGAATACCTAAACTATATATACATGCAATTCCCGAATCTAATTAAAAATATTGTTTTTTTCCCCTCTCTTCCGGGCTTGTTTGTTTCGTTTTTTTTAACGCTCGCTTTACTTCCTCCTTTGTCCCGTCCGGGTCCCCTCCCTTCTTCATATATATATATATATATATATAATATTCGTTGTGTTGGCGGTATTCCACAAGAGAGGTAATATTTTCCGGTAGATAGCTTTTGGGCCACTAAAGGGTCCGGTATTCGCCTCTTTCCTTCTATCCATTCTTATTTTTTTTTCGCCTAGTGTTATTAATCATTTAACGTAGTTAGTGCGCGCATTCCTTCTCCCTCGTCGCCACCCATACCCCGTCACGGGCAAAGGGGAGGGGGGCTGAAACCTGCCCGCAGCGTTTTTCTCCTGTGCGCGAATATTTTTTTCCCTTCCCGTTCCTTTTACTTTCATAACCGTTGTCCTCCGTACACGCCATCCCTTCGTCCTGTACCGCTTACCGCCACCACTACCGCCGCCGTTTGTCTGTAATTTCCTCGGGAAAACGAAAACGACAAATTTCCGTAGAACATTAATTAATGACTTTGTTTTTTTTTTTTTTCAAACCGATTTGATTTATTGAAGTACTCGGAGATTAATAAATATCGAAAAAGAACGTTCATTAATCCGCATTAGTATCTGTATAGCTATATATACCTATATATATATATATATAAATTATACACAAGAAAACACTGAAAAAAATATACCATCCTACTCACCAAAGACTTTGGCGGTTCGCTTGACGTTTGTTCCGAACGCCAAAAGTACTGCCTGGCTCATAAATCACGTAGAGCCCTCTCCCTAAAAAAAAAACTGACATAATTTTTCTCTCCAACATTGCCATAATATTATTATTCGGTCTTTATTGTTTATACGAAACCTAAATATATATAAATATTCTACACGCTTGCAGGTACACTAATGCCTGTAATATAATATATATATATTTTATCTCTCAACAACAACAATAATAATAACATAGGTACATCATTATAATGTACTGTGAGTCCGGATTATACGCATTGGTGTATTCAATATTGCCTATTCGATCCGCCGTGTTGCGTAAAATTTTTTTTTTTCTGGGTTTAGGAACACGTTTTATACACAATATAATAATATTATTAACTAAATGCCGGCTTCTAAACAGCTACACATTCAAATAAAATTCGATAAACCAAAAGGAGTGTTTTGGTAGAAAAATTTTCACATTATACCGTTTAATCCATGTGTATTTTGTTCTTTATCATATTTATGCATTGAAAACGAAAACAAGATATCAGGAAATATATTTGAAAATTTTGCATTGCAGATATTTTTATCATCAATTTGGTTTTTTCTTGCACAATATATGACCTACAATATTGTCTGGGAATTTGTATATACAACGAAAAGCCATTATATTTGGAAAATATCATACATGTCTTATCAGTTTATTGATTTTTTTTCTTAAAAGAACTTCAAAAGTTATTATCCAACCTAATAATAAATTATAAGCTAAAAAAATAATTTAATAGTTGAACTTGATATATTGATATATTGTAAAAAAGTAATTACATTTTAAATTAAAAATGTTATTCTCGTATTTATAACTTATATATTTCTTGCATTAAATATAAACGCAATATATTATTTCCGAGAATACATATTATGCTCTCGATATGGAAGTATATGCATAAATATTATGTATGTAATAATGTAATATGTATAGATGGGTTTTTTTTTTAAATACATAAATAAATCACAAATATTTCAGAGGAATTCTATTCTGTTATTATTATCATTCATGATTTAGAATTTGAATGGATCGAATAATCCATATTATGTTATCACATATTTTTTCATCAGAAATTATGTTTTTATTTCTGTGCTTTATGGATTATGTTAGTTATTAAGCTGTATATTTATATATTAATTGAACAATTTTTTAAACTAATAAAAAATAATATAACTTAAACATCAAATAAATTAACGGTATTATATTATAAATAGAGAAACGATTTGTATGTACTATCCATATACCTATATATATATAAGTCCCGGTCAAATTATGTATAAATAAAAATTAAATTGTGTCCTCTTTCTGACGTAAATGTTTTCAGAGATTAATTATTTTATACCTACCAAGTAGGTATATATTAATATATATATTATTATTTTATTTATAGGTAATTATTTTATACTTACTATAAAAGGAAACAAAACGAACAATTTCGAATTTTCTTCTAAATCCATCAAAATAATAACTATCAAAAAATTGTTCTAGTAAAAATGATATTTCTACAATGATAAAATCATAAAAATTCATAGCTTTCCAACTAGCTACCAGTTCAGTAGTGAATAATTTATTTGGATGATAAATTATAACAATAATAGTATGAAAATCACATAATAACATAAAACAACTTCGTTAGTGGTCAGTGATAACACTGATAATATACTATTATTAAAATTGTATTTTCTGTAATTTTACTCATTTTAAATATAATATTATTATTATTTTTATTACTTTAATTTAGTTAATATTTAATATATAAACAAATGAATTATGCTTAAGTGAGATACAATTTGAATTTTCTATGGAACAACAAAAATTCAATGTAATGTATTGCATCTCGTGAGGAATAACATAACCTAAAATTATATAGATTAAATGATATTTAAAAATTAAGTAAATAGTATGTGTACGAGTAATGGGTACATCGTAACAATATATTTTTTCCTCTCCTAATTCGGTAATCGTTTTAAATTATATACATAGGTAGGTGTGTATATTGTATATAATAATAATATGTATACCTATGTGTATTTTACATTTCGTTTGGCGTATATATAACGGGTCGACCTATTATTGCAAGAATTTATCTTGTTAAAAAAAAAAACGTAAAAAAAAAAACACGAGAAAGAAGAAAGCAAAAAAAGAAAACGAACGAGATAAAGCGTGTGCGGAAAATGCGCTTCTCATAGTATATTCAGCGCAGTGACGTAAAAAGCTTTTAGTTCCCGGGGCCCCGGCCGTTAACCGTTTTGCCGGACTCATTTACCCTCATTTCGAACCGAGGAAGGGACGGCTACTAGAGGGGGGGGCGGGGGTTGTAAAGAAAACAGCGAACCTTTTTAAAAATGAAGGGATTTACTATGGATACGCGCGAGGAGCTCTCCGCTGGCCGAGAAGGCATATAGCCATATAATCGAGAGAAATGGTCCGGTTTGCCGTTCGCCTCTCTCCCCCGACTTCTTAATGGAACCAGCTTAGTCTTGGCGTCCCCACCGCAGGTCCTTTTTACGCCCTCCTCCCCCCGGCAAAGATTGTGAAGGGCGGAGAAGGACAAAAAAAAAAATATATATATCCCTTCACTTCGCTTGTGCGTGCGTGTTATGTTTATTGCATATATGCCTCCGGGACCGACGGCCATTAACTTTTGTCATTTTCCCTCCTTATATATATATATATATTTTTTTTTGTTCCTCACATATTATACGTGTGTGTAGATTTTTATTTTTGGCTCTTTTTCTCTTTCCTCACTCTCGTATATATAAAAAAAAAATAAAAAAAAATAAAAATATATATATATATATATATACTTGAATCTGTGTGTCTTCGTGCGTGTTCATTTATATCGTGCTGTGTAGTGGGTCTCCGTCTGCGACCGGCTCAAACGGATTACACATTTTTCTCCACCGTCCGTCGTCACAACCGCCCTGTACATAAACATAATATAACTATACTGCTAGTATTACTTCTAGAGTATACGATTTCCACTATACACTATCGTTATTATATACGTGCGTACAACTATAATCCCGATGCCGCCATTAAGAAAACACCCACGTCATAATACACGGGGCCGTGTATATACGTCGTTTACTCGTGTTTGAACTGCGGCCGACGCCTCCCCCCTAATTTGAGGACGACAAAACACTGCGGTCCTTTAGGATCTTTGTTCTTCGACAACACGTCGATGCTCTGTTGCATTCCACGTTTGTCTGTACTATATAATAACGTTCACGGTATAAACGGCGTATTATTTTAGAACGGTCGGACTCAAGTGCACGTTGGACACACGAATTAGTCGGGCAATATTCATCAGAGCGGAATGCGGTGTGGACGAAAATGTGACGGACGAAATCGCGTTTGGACTTGTCGCATTGGACCAACAGCGATATGAACCCAAATGTCTTATACGATGACACCATCAATACAATAATGTTATGCACGAAGTCTAGAACGACAGCGAAGGGTAAAATCAGATTGAGTAATGAAAAATCCATTTTTCTTTTACTTTTTTTTCTTTTTACATAATGTATAATATACCAATGTGAATCAACGTGATCTGTGTTAAGAGCTAACGGCCATTTACATTGTTTACCTACTGCGATAAATTTCGAATCTTTGTCAATAGATAAGAATAATACCAGCGTGCGATGATTATCGATGGCGTACGGATACGACGGTTAAATTTCGAATGTACCTACTGAAAAATGTTTAAAACTTAACTGATAAGCTAAACAAATTATGATTGCATTAATATTTTATAGGTAAAGGAAACATACAGTATAACTAAAATTCAAAGTAGAAGCTAATTATACAAAAATATAATATTTGGGGTGCTTAACATCAAAATTGGTCGCGTCTTTTACTAAACAAAAAACTTGTCGTCAACTCATTTAAAATTGCGTTAACAAAAAATTTGATATTAAACTTGCTTTTTTCATTCACCGGTTAATTTTTGTTATTTAGAAATTTTTCACGTTTCAGGTAAATGTGGCACGTGATTCACTAGTAAATTACGAGAACTTTTTATTAACGTCAATAACTCGAAATTAAATTTTGATACACCTACGTATGATGACATAAGACCCTATATACATTATACATATATACGTATATGCGAAAACTCCAACCATTCCCCTGTTCATATATTTACGTCATCGTACAACTATATTATTGTAGTTTTACCACCAGTCTTTATGCGTCCTCGAAAAATTACCCTCGTAATATCGCCCACTTTGACAATATTAAATTTACACTCGCGTTCGATTACCGCATCGATATTATGATTGTCAACAATCGGTATAGTAAAAAACGTATTATAATTTGCATAATACCGGGTAATTAACCGGCGATTTCCTGTATAGAAATTAAATCGTCCAACATTAACCTTCACCTATATAATATGTAATATGGTGTAGGGTTTTCGGTATACGCGTTCTACGGAAGGAAAAAAAAATAACAGTTTTCCCGGTGACGACTGACGAAAGACGTGCGTAATATCGTTAGTTGTCGTCAAATCGCACGTGGGATTAAAAAAAAAAAAAAATAAAATAAAAAGGGACAAAAATCCCGAATACAAATACACCGAGTCGGAGTCTTCGTCGGCACGAACGAGAGAGAGAGAGAGAGAGAGAGAGAGAGAGCCGGGCGTAGTGTTTCGGAAATTGATGGGAAAGCAAACAAACGAATTTTGTCGTATATATTTTTTTTTTTTTTTTTTTGCCGTCCGCACACGCACAGCAAACGTTTAAACGATTCGCCAAATTGGGTTTGTTCGCGATTAGCGGGCGTAGGAAAAAAAAAGCGCCGCGTGTGGTTAGGTCCGCGTTCTCCGTCGGCCGTTTTCTCGGGCGCGCGCGATCGATATGGATTCGCCGGTGATGGTGGTTTGGGATGGGGATGGTGGGGTGGGGGGGGGGGGGTGGAAACTGTTTTAATTCTCCGCGCTCTCATACGGCCAATAAATCCCCCACGCCGCTAATACACGTCCTATGCATGGTACATCTGATAAAGTATATACGCGCGTATTACAGACGGAGAAAACCAAAGAGCGAAAGAGACGGACAGTGCGTATATACGGCGGTGGAAAGACGGAGAGAGTGATCGCGAAAAAAAACCGAAGGGATCCCGTTAAAAAAAAAAAAAAGAAAAAAAAAAAGTCCTCGGGGAGCCGTCGGAATCGGTTGATTGTCCTACACCGCCCGTCCCCGAGACCGTATCTCTAATCCCTCCGGCCGTGACGGTGGTGAAACGGGCGAGGAGGACGTATACGCACACACACACACACACACACATATACGACTTATACGACGGTTTTCGGTACAAGTGTCGCGCGCGCGCGGGTGTGTGTGTGTGTGTGTGCGTGTACAGTCCACGTCTAAAATCGTCCCCTTCGATCTGCTCCTTCCCCGCGCCCAAACATTCGTCTTATACCGTATACCGGGTTTATTTTCGCCATTGGTCACGTAAATAGTTAATGGTTCGGAAAAATAAAGGCGACAAAGAAAACAACACATTTGTCCGGGGCAGACATAGACGGGCGGAGAAAGGAGTTGGGGAAAAAAAACTATTGTTGTTGACCCGGCCACTGCCGCGGTTTTTTACCACTTGTTTTTTTTTCTCCTCACTTCACGTGTCCGGTCTCTCTCTCTTTCTAGCACATACACACAAACACACACCCGTTCCCGTACACAAACTTAATGAGAAAATATACAGAAAGAGAAACGCACACACACACACACACAAATGTACGTATCTAGTAACAAATAGGTTTTTTATCCTACAAATCGTTTCGCTATTGATTTTCCTTCCGATTTCCGCCAAATACATTTATAATAATACCGCTCGCGCGACGCCTTAATACCACTCTCTCACCTAACCTAACACGAATCCTTGGCGACCGCGTACGTGAAATTCCGACTAGACATACGTCATAGTCTTCCGGCCATGTGGTCGGAAGTATTATCTAATTAATTAATTTAAAAAAAAAATCTATTAAAAATTAAATATTTTTTTTAAAAACTTTTTTTTCATGAATATTGGTATATAACATTTGTATCCGATGTTGAGTAAAATATAATATTATTACATTTACACGTTACATTAAGGTCCTTGAAAACACGTTAGTTATATGAAGTTATACATAGGACGTTTTATTATATTTTCAGGAAAAATTTTAAAAATATTTAAATAAATCAAAAAAACAATTATATAATAGTTCTATGTCGTTAACATTCTTTATTGTTGCGTAATAACGAATAGTTATTGAAAAGACATCTGTGAAGACCAAAAAGCCTGACAAAATTAAGAACATTTAGAACGTTTCAATTTTAATTCTGGGAATGTATTCAAATTCTGCAGGTATTTTACTACAGAATGTTGAAAATAATTTTATTTTGTCTTTTATTTTCATATGACAAAGATTTGAAAATTATATCCTTTTTACATTCTGAGTATAGGGAAAAAGCTATTGATTTTAAAATGTTAAAATGATGTTTATTTTTTTATTTTTTTTTATAAGTATTTTTTCGATTAGAAGAAGAGTCTTAGAGTGTATAATATCGATAGAAACTCGGTTTTAGACGATATTCCATTTATAATTATAATTTTTGGGTATCCTTAGGGTAGGGTAAAAGAAGAAATTTTTCTATACGGTGTATGACACATAAACAGTGTATATTTATGTATGTAGGATGTATGATAATATGTAGTTATACATACATACCTAACTAATTCTATTTTTCCAATTAGAGCACTATTTATATAATATATATTACATACACACATACATATATAATAATAATACATATATATATCATCCTGTTCGAGGATCAAAAGGACGATGGATTAACTTCCTACCCCTATGTCCTATATCCTAACCGACGTGCAAAGTGTTTTCCTGCTTTTTTAAAAATATAAAAATTCTCTAGTAAAGAAACTACAAAATCTTAATATATATTCGGATTTAAAAATCGGATAATTCTAAGTAGACCTAATTTTGTCCGATGTTTAGGTCTAAAGCAATGAAATAATATATCGCTTTCAACCATATTAAATACAATTATTCAAATTACTTTCATGTTAATTAAAATTATTATAAGAAATTAACATTACCTACTAAATTACTAAGTAACGACGTTACAAATTATGTTACTTTTTATTCTATAAAATGTTAACTTGATAATAGTTATCAAATTTAAAATCAAGGAAAGTTTTTCTTCCGGTTATTTTTGGTAAAGTAGGACGTTTTCACATCCACTGAATCGTTTATTTTAAAAACAGTATTAATGATTTTTTTAAATATATTTTCTTAGACAGAGGGTTTTTCTATGTAATAAAATGCTTACGAAATTTCTTTCTCCCATGACCTTATTATAATATATTATATATTTCATGAAATACGTCTATTTATCAATAAAGATCATATCACCCATAGCTAAACAACTTTGTGATACGCAAGTATGATTTTTTCTTCTATGGAATTGGTGTCCAGCGCCAGGCGCGAAATTTGAATACATGATACGCTCAATGTACTTCTTTCTTGAGTCCTATAATATTCTCCGGTAATACATTAATAGGTTTAAATTGTATCCTTAGATAATATAGTGTCTATTAATAACCCGAATCTCGATATTATTCAATTGTTTCGTATATCTGTTTCATTATGACGCATATAAAGTCTCTAAAATAAATTTAGAGTAAATAATTCAGATTCAATAAACAATTATAACTATTACCATATTAGCTTCGATTTAATTTCTCCACTTTTAGTTGAAAACATATTAGAATTGTAACAAGAAAAAAACAAAAAAAACAACAAACCATTTTCCGGAAAAAGTACCTTACGTACTGTTACGTAACTGGTACGCGTACGAGGGTTTCTTTGTCAGTTTTTTACGGGGTTTTTTTTTTTTTTTTTTTTTCTGGAGTTCATCTGTCGGTCGTCGCACTGCGAGAGATGGCGGGAGACTGTAAATTAAGTTACACAAAACCCGTATACCGCAATAATGTAATATTATATGTACTCGTGTATAATATATGTGTGTATATGCAAACTGTGCACCTGTGGTCCGTTTTAGTGTCCCCTGCAGCTAGCTCTCCTGTATCATAACACATTTCTTTCACACCCTTCGCGATCGGATATTCTGCATCCTTTGTGGAGGGTGAATAACAACAGACGAGGTGAGAGACGCACTGTCCGTGTGTACGACACATAAACCGCATTTGAAAAACTTTCATGATCGATAGCCAGTCGTCGACGGTTAGGGGTAAAATCCCACGACGTTCCGTTTGTAGTTATTAATTTTTAATTCACATGAACTTGTTCGCACACGAAAGACGACCACCAAACCGAGAGATTACAATACACCGTTTTTGATTTTTTTTTTTTTTTCTTTACGTTCCATATACGTTTTATTTTTACCGAAATATACACACGTATTATACACAATGCTATCGTAACGCGATTTCAAGCACCTGTGATTATGACAACTTAGCCGTGGACGCGTGTGTATGTAGGGGTAGCAGAAGCTTCAGATTGTTACAACCAATTCATATAGGACCGGCTTGAATATAGCTGGCTTACCGTTTATTCTTAATAATTAATCCGTATGTATAAAACGACTTTCGGGACATTATCGTGATGAAAATAACTTCGAAAATTTGATATTTTCAAGAACAATAAACGAAAGTAGTACTGAAATAAAAGATATCGAAAACTATATGTATATTCTTCGAGTCATACGTTCATAGTCATTCACGGTTTCAAAAATGTCAAGTTCTTTTTTCCACGACTCCTTTAATATATACATAAAAACGATGTATTTAGGTGTCTATATATATATATAGAGATATATTATATATTTATACACCATCGTATAAACAGTTTCCTTATATTATATTATATAAATAGATGTAACGCGCGAACCGTTCGACGAAAATACTTTCCGCCGGGAATTCCGTGAGCGCGTTTGACGTGTGATCGATACTATAAAGACGCGAGCGGACGAGTTTCGTACTCGCCGAAAATGCTCGTATAATAAATATATATATACACCTATATAGATCATGTACGTATACAATAATATAATAATATATGATATCTCTGTTCGTCGCCACTTTCGAGGGCTTATGAAACTACACATATAGGTATACGTAGGTACACGTGGAAACGTCGTTCTAAGAAATTGATAAACCAAACGAACCGTTGATTTCGGTTATATTTTCGTATATTTTTTTTTTTCCTATTTCGCGAATATTAAAATCGATATATGGCTTGGTTTCCAGCTCCCTCAATATTGTATTACAATAGATATCTCTTTATAATAGCTATGTGTGTGTACTGCAATACGCGTAAGACGAGTAGGTGGAATATTGTCGGGCGAAAGACTACCCCCTACTTCACACTACCCTTGTTAAATGTTTATTTTTCATCAAAACCACGAAAATTCGCAATTATTTTCACTGTATACGAGTAGACTGTATATATGTTATTACATTATGTGTGCTGCGGCAGTGTTTATATAGGTTAGGTTAGATCTTTGTCTTATTTTCGGAAAGTACCTGTACACACTGTTATTACCACTATCAAGCAGCAAGTGCCATTTCGATCAATCATATCTAAATTTTTAATTAATTTTATTATTGACACCATAAATATTTTGATTTTGTTAAACAACTCCATTAATATTTTGCGAATTATTAAATTGATTGAGTCAAGGCGTTGAATTTATATCCTACGCTATAATTTCTGAGTTGTTGGAATCGAGATATGGTCCTATATTAATATGGCCTATTAGCTAAATGCTCTTTGATAAAATTTTGTATCATATGGTTTTAAACTACAAGAGATTTTTTTTCATTTTCTTCCTCAAGATATTTTTCATTTTCCACTCTCATTTAGATTCTGATTGGAACGAAGAAGCTAGTTGTAGTAACCAAATCAATAATCGTAACTATGCATTAATACTATTAATAATGACTAAGGACAAACGGACACAACATGGATAAAAGGTGGCTAACCTTATGTTTAGAAATCTATAAGTCACTTATTATCAATTAAATAATAATTAATTAATTAATTAATTAATTATTAAAATTAATGCGATAGTTGTGAAATATTAATCCCAAAGTATCGGTTTTAATAAAATAAAAAAAAAACAAACGCCTGTGTAGGACGTATAAAAATACTATAATATATAGAAGATAGGACGATAAACGCGACGGATAGGTACGCGGTAAATTATGTCCGGACGAAGGGGTCGCGCTCGCTCTTCGTAAACCGGCCCTCTCCTACGCGACGGTTCGTAGTGCTAATAGTCATATATCATTTATTGTTATATATCTAAGTATATTGGTTGTCTGCAAAAAATTTCCTTTTTGATTACAAATTATTGGGAAATTTTTGGTTTTAAAAAATGCACGTTTAAAAATATTTTTAATATATAATTGATTTTAAATGAACCTACTTTAACTTTCTCTTTTTTTTGTAACTTAAGGGAACTTATAACATATTACAGGTCACACTTAACTCTGGTTTATAAAGTATGTTTTCCGTATCGTTTGTAGTTATTGTTTCAAATACTATCATTTCGTCTTTTTTTTTTCACAGTATTCTACAGCTGAAAACATATTTAAAATCACAATAATATAAGTTAAAATCTGACCTACGTAATTTTCTCCTATTAAAAACAAAAAAAAACTTAAATTCTACAATGACGTGCCATCAGTTATCCTGTGATATGATTTTAGTTATTAGAATCGTATGAAATATTTATATTATTTTATATGGCCGACAAAACAATAGGTATATGATATAAATCGCCTATATTATGTTCCTTAAAAAGTAGCCGGCATCGACCCCTTCAAAACAATATTCCCGAAAATGTGTTTTTAAAATATATTTAAAACATTAATTTCCAGATCAAAAATGTTCTTCTAAACATAATATTTAAAATACAAATTAAATTATGAACACGATTAAGTATACTTTCTTATTAAATTTATTATTTTATATAGGTAGTAATAATAACACCATTATGATGTAATGAATTATATTAATAATAAATTTAACATCTTAGACATATATATTACACCTAAAGTATTGTATCTACATACATTAAGTGTATACAAAACAGCATACACATTCGAATATATATATATTAGGATATATTATTATATTAATTTTTGAATATTTTTAAGAACATAGTAATATTTTTGCTGTTTATCGCAGGATATTAGATATAGTTATATTATGATAAATTTGTATAGGCATGATCTTTTGTTATATATATATATATATAATATATATTATTGAAATATACCATCAAAATACTTATATTTACATACATATATATATATATATATATATATATATATATGTATATATTTATAATTAGTTATTAAAATTAAGTACATAATATAGTTTTCTGATGATTTTGTACTAAATAACAACTTTTAAGAACTCTCTAGTCTCTAAATATAGAATAAAAATGAATTATAGATATTGTATAAATATTTTATAAACTTTACGATGTACAATGGATGACTTGTAATTGAAATTCAAGTTCATTGAAAATACAAAAAGAAACTATATAATTTGTGTTTCATTCGTAAGCGTTCATTTCAGGTCTGATATTTTCGATAATTTTTCCTATAGTTACAGCTCATTAGTGATACTATAGAGAACGGACTTTATTGTAATTAATAATTGAAGTTTGGTTAGATATAAATTAATTTCACGATTAAATAGATACTAATTTAGTTTTACATATTTGGATAGAAATACATTTTTTATACATATTTTGTAAATATTTTGGGATTATTTAATTTTTTCGTTTTTTTTTTTCAATGATTTCTTTTAACTAAACTATTCTAATTAATTTAATGGTTTCACTATTATCATTTTTCTTATCAATTATTTATAAACGCGTTGTGGACGACAATGATTATCGGTGTTATCTGAATACACTTCACGTGATTATACCCGGTTCTACCACGCGATCTGCACGTATCGATGCTCATAGTTGAACATTTTATTCTGCGCCGAGTATACATTTATGCCGTCGTATATTCGTCTATTGACTTTAAATTCGTACCATTATTGACGGAAGTGCTATTTTTTTGTTAAAAACTCATTAGAATTAAAATATTTTGGTGTACACAGACTATAGAACTAGTTAATAATATTTTTTATGAATTTTATATGAATTAATAAGAATAAATGAAAATTGTTGTTTTTTTTTTCAGTTCAATAAAGTTCGTTCCCTAGTGATAACTATAATTGTTAATTTATACTGAAAATTTAAAGGCATTTAAGTAATATTTTGGTGTATAGTAAAACGTAGGGTCAATTATGCAAAAAAAAAAAAAAAAAAAAATGAAAATCTCGTACCTACTATAGTACTCAAGTCTAAAGTTTCTTCATTATCTTTTTAAGACATTTTATCCGGTCATATTAGTGTATTTAATTTAATTCGTCTTTATATAGTGTTTATATTGTGATTTTTGTGATTTACAATTTTTAGCATCTGTACATCAATCATGTCATTACTTTTGATATAATGTAGGCATTTTTTTAAATGCATGTATTTTGATTTTGGAGAATTTCAAAGCATAATTATTAAGGCATACTATGGAATTTTCAATGCATTTTACACGATCTCGTAGTAGGTATGTATTTTTTTTTTTCCAAAATATAAGCGATAACTGACAAAATATTTCGATAACAATAATAATGCGATATAACGGGCGTGTAAAATAAGAAAAACGCTCCCATCAAGTCCACGGGGTTAAAAACGCCAGGCATGGCCGTGTCTCTCTCACTCGCCGGTCGCGCAGCCAACACTGGCGCCCGCAGAAGGGCCGGGCAGACGAAAAGCGCAAGTGCACGACGGCGGCGCGGGACCGGTCGCGCACACGCCCCCCCCCACCGCATCACCATCAATTATTCGCCTTATATATTATTTTTTTTCGTTATCGCGTCGTATTGTCTCTCCCGTCGTTCGTCCTTCTCCTTCGCCCCAACCCACCCCTCTCTCATGCAACGCGCACTCGTCCTGCCCCGCGAAGGACAATTATTACGAAACTCTCGCGCGCGCAACCCCTTTGGCGCGGGCCCCGCTCCTTCCGCCGCCGCAACAGTCCTGCGCGCGTATTAGTCCTTCCCCCGTTGTCCTTATATTCTCGTCCTCTTCGCCGTGTTCGTATATTATATCTCCTTGGCGAGCGCAACGCGAATAATAATTACAATTCGCCAACCCCCGAAAAAAAACTCCCCGACACCACTACCATCTCCTTACCACCCTCTACTTTCCCTTCGAGACCTGTATAATCATTATATACGAATGTGTACAGGATAGGGTCGTCTTCGGCAGTCGCAGATGTGCCATAAAGGTATGTATATATATATATCTAAGAAATTACAAGGGTGGGACTTACGTCTACGTATAGATATACCTATATATATATATATATATATATATGGAAAGCCCGCGGTGGTGTATATATTATAATGATTGGAAATAATTTTAATTTCATCGATAACGGCAGAGACCGAAAAAAGAAAGAAAAAGTTTTATTCCAATTTCATTATATATATATATATATATATATATGTATACACACCTTGTCCCCGCAAAGTTCCCCGCGGAACCATTGAATGTAAATATATAGGATGTGCCAGGTTTTAATACAAGGATTTATTCGCTTTTTAAGAGGTTAAATCTAAACATAGAGTCAGAAAACCATTTTTAGAAAGTAAAATGATGTTTAAAAAAAAATGTAATATTGTATTATTCTAAAATCATTAAAATAAAGGTGCACTTTGCTCGTCGAATATCAGTAGGGGTGGAAGAAGCACTTCGCTTATAGGATATAATACTTTTGGTGAATGTATTGCATTCGAAAAAAATGATTCTGAGCGCAGCTTCGGTGCACTATACATTACTATATTAATATTAACATTATATGTTAATGTTATTTAGCGTGAATTTTATGTTATAAAATATTTATTTAGAATAGCTTAATTTAATATAAGTTCACAACTATTGCTGACAAATATACATTTAGTATATTTTATTTTAGGTTTAATTTCTATTTTGGTTTCGGAAAACTAGGTAACACAATATATTGTAAGAACTCATTGATTTAATTGTTGTATATTAAAAATTCTCCATAGGTACAATAGTAACATAATTAAACAAATCAAGTGGCATAGTTAAATACAATTAAAAAAAATAATCATACAATATAGTAAATTTAGAAATTGGCTATAATTTATATACATGTATACTTTATAGGTATACATTATACATTTATAGGTAATTTGAAGAAATGTTTTGTGTTGAATAGAGTTTCCATGATTGGAGATATTCCTTTAATGTATTCAACATTCGACGAAATATATAAAACGAAACATAGTATGATGTATATACCTATATAAATATAATTACCTGTGGTTTTAAATTTCTTATTAATTAAAACACATTAAACTGAATAACATCTAGTTTGACTAAAACAAATGGTCTTTATAAAACATCAAAGAATAATATAAATGTTTTGCAGTATATATATATACATCTACCTATGTAAACATCCATTGTTTTTAAAGTTATACATTATAAATCCATACTTTGATGAACCGCTTTATATTAAATATATTTTATAATTGCCTCGTATTTGAAAACAGCTATACCTCTTAAATTTATTCAACATATTTTGATATACCTACTAAATTTACAAAAAGAAACATAATTATGTTATAGGTATGTAAATATGTGTAGGTACCATATATTAGATCTTGAAGTAAATTAATTTCATCGGTAAAATGAGTACACAACAAACTAATTACTTTTTGGTGCAATAGTAACAGATATGTACATAGAAAACTTAAGATTAAATATATATATTTAATATGTAAATATAAAATAAAATAAATCCATAAAATTATTCAAAAATGTAATAAGAAATAATTCAATACCTAAAGTATTACTGCATTATCAAACAATTTATATCAATTGTTAAGTGTTCTTATAAAATCGGAAGGTAATTTAAAAATTTGGTCGAAGATTGGCTTAATTAAAACTTTTCCAATTTGATGTAACAAGGTATGTAACATGGTGTACTTAATACCTACTCATTTAGTTTTCGACAATATACATTTATATGTCAGCCGTAGATTTGAGATGGATGATTTTAAAACTGAAACCTTATTTGATGTGAATTAAATTTCAAATTTTGTTAGACACTCATAATGTGTATTACTTAAAGAATAAAACAATAAAATTTAACATTAATAAGCAATTTCATTTCAAAAATATTGAGGAATAACTTTACAGTATACAACAATTTAAATAAAGCACTACTAATATTTCTTAATCATTCTATCTATTGCAGTGGTAGAGAACAATTGACCAAAAAGTGATAAGTGTATTTTGGGAACTAGATCATATTTTAGGTATTGTGTCCTGTGGGTACTATTCTAACTCTAAGTCTATAAATATAAGTTATTATCTTTGATTATGTATTATGAGAAGGTATAACATTTATATTGAGTAATGAGTCTAATGTATTGTATTATAATATAGCACAAAACTACATAGTATAATTTGTTTTGCCTTTTTTTTTAAACAAAATATGGAAAAGTAGTAATTTCATAGATGAAAGTTATTATGGGTCATGCGCTAAATGCGCGTGGAATTTAAAAATAAATAAACATCATTGTAAAATAACTAACTCCCTCACTACGCTTAGAATCTAAAATACTTTTTTCCCGTCGATATTTTAAATTTAGGTAAAGTATTACACGACTAATATTATGTTAAATTTTTTCACGTCTGAAAATCTCATTTTACTAATTATTTGGACTTAAATAAATCAAAATTGGTAATTTTGTTGCAAAAATTTAAATGGCTAAATTTTAAATTAAAAAAAAACCGGACTACAGATTTTTAAGATTTTTAAATTAAATTAGAGTATCGTATTTATTGAATAATATTTTCAGGTCTTAAAACCCAATATTAACTTTTTGAGGATTTTGAAACCTCATAATCTAAAATGTCTATAAATAGCCCAAAATTTCAAAAAAATATTTAATGTAAGTTTCAAGATTTTAAAGTCATTATTTTCGAAATTACGAAGAGATGAAAAATCTCGATTTGTTAAAATTGTATTTTTGCCTATTTTTCGTCATTTTTTGGTAGTTTTTCCTTATGAATTAAATAACTATTAAGGAAAATCGAAAAATGACCTCTTTAAAGTACCAACTAGATAAAATTTAATACCGGAAACCGAGTATGTTTGTAAAGATAGGATTGTGGAAGAAAATTTATTAACAGAGAGAAAAAAAATAAACATCATTGTAAAACCACCAGCTCCCCTCGCTACGCTCAAAATCTAAAATCTATATTATACCCATACTATTGTTAAAGTGATTTTTAAGTGTTAAATTTTCATTTAGCATATTATATCTTAGTATTTGGAAAATAGGTTTAAGGACACTTTCTGATTACCAACCATTTTAAGTAATTTATAATAATAACTATTCTCCAAGTCCATATATTTTCAGAATGCTCTTTGATCAAATTGATATGGTAGAAAATAATAAAAAAAGAAGACAATTTTTCCGTGTTTTATTGGAGGTTTATTTTTTTTGATTTGTTATAGGTTTAATTCTTACGACTGATTATTAAAAAAGTTAACATAATATAATATAGATAATCTTTTAAAATTATATTAACTTTAAAGTTTAAATCAATAATATGATAAAATAAACGATAATCTGATAAAAAATCGAAAACGTTGTCCACTCTTCAGAGCTGTACAATTATTAATGCTTTAATTCTATCCTTCACAATATATGAAATGTATACGAAAACACATTTTATACTGGCAATTTTCAGAGGTATCATAGTCCTTTAAATTATGAACATTTGGAAATGAACCAATTATTTTGTGTTTTGTCAAAATATTTTATGGATAGGCAATATTTAATTTAGAGTAAAACCGGTTTAACCGGAAGATTCGTCCAATTCAGAAATCAGTAATTCATTCCAATTAATCAATCGTACCTACTTGTTAAAAATCCAAAAATAGAGTTTATTTTGAGTTAAATGATTTATTGATGAAATTAGTTTCAAAATTAAAAGTCGAGTGAGATATAACAATATGAGCTACCGTAAATACCCGAAAAATCCGATTTCGATAAAATATACTAAATAGGTTTTCAGTATTCTAATGTGGGCAATATATGAGTTTATTTTCAAGTTTTAACGTTAAGCTCGTGCTCGCCCTATATATAAGTTAGGTATACGTAAGGGTTTCCTTTCTCATTCTTTTTCTATCACTATTTCTCTCTATAAAAACCCATTACATACTCGGAATATCACATACAGAGTTATACATTAGTATGTACGCCCATTATATTATAAAATATATAGATCGGTATATTCTGTATAAAAATAGAATAATAGTATGTATATTGCGTTGGAGTGTTCGGGATCCATTAATATTTTAGTATAACGTTTCTCGTTGATAAGCAAAACAAAGAAACGATTCTCGAATTGATTATTATTTGCGCAATTATATTATCGCACGTTTTACGCCCGTCGTTCGACTCCTCCAACCTTCTTTCGGGGACACCGTTCTTTAGAGTTTAGACTATTACAAAATACATTATTTATACGACCAAAGTACTGTCATGTATATTAATCGGAGTTCAAAATTTTTAAAAATACGAAAATCATCAGGAAAAAAAAAAACGAAATTACTTTTAAATCCAAATTATTTAATTTTGTATTCGTGTCCATATAGTCGCAATGCTGACTACAAACATATACGTATCCGATTAATCGTATTTTTTTATTTTATATTTATTTTCAGAATTCAATATAGGTACTTTAAAAAACGTTAAAAATTAAAATTCTATTTATAAATATATTCAATTTAATTTATAGGCCATTATATACGTCTTTAAGATCAGTTTACTATGTAACGTAAGCTGTATATATTATTTTATACGGATACAATATATCACAATGTTCAATTATTCATTTCCATGTTATTTTATTAAACTATTATAATATTGTCGTTTATAATTGCGATAGGTACAATGTACTTTTCTGGTATTTATGGTATAAAATATATCTCATTTAACTTGTTTTTTTTTTATAGTGATGAGTCCTATATTTTGAGTAGTGTTGAGTCTCGAGCATAATTTTCAATATTATACTTATGTAAACGCATAGACCCAAATTCAAGTCTATTTGTGTCTTAAGGTTAATTAATAGGCAGAAATGATTTTAAAAACTTGAAATAATATTCATCGAATCATTTTAATATAGATATTTGAAATACCTAGTTTTCAAAAGTATTTTTTTTTCAACGAAATATGTGAAAATAAAATAATACAAATAACTATCTAATAGTTTAAATAAGTAAATTAATTCTCGTATAGACGTACGGCATAATGATGTAATGTGCATAAAATATCAAATCGTGGAGCACGTGAGCTTTTAAAGCAAATATAGTTATTTATACGTCACGCGAATGAATTTAAGTAATTTTTGTAACGTATCCATATATAGAACATTATATTATTATGTATAATATATGGTAAAACGACCGTACATTAAATATAATATTTTTAAGTTTCGGATTTTATGAATGTTGCGTGAATACAGATAGACACGAATATAAAATATAATATATAAATATTAAACGAATTGTTTATTTAAATGAGTCAAATCGGATAACCTGTCGTGTTACACGCGGACGATGAGAACTTACTCATATACTCTCACGTTAATTGCATAATAATAGAAATACCGTGAACTTTTTATAAAAAATTACATTTTATTTTAATACGAATAATTTGTGTTAATATAGTGTCCTTTAAAAAAAAAAAAAAAAAATGATTATCGGCTTATACAAATGTCCCAAGATCTTAATATTTCAAGATTTTCAGCTGAGCGAGAAATCTATATAAATCTATATTGGTTTTACAATAAATTATTATTGTATTTCATATTCTTATAAATTCTTTGCATTTCGCGTATATCACAAATTATGATTATTTTGCATCATTGAGATTGCTTATTTTTCCAACCATATTGTGTTTATAAAAGAAAAGGCGGGAATATAATAGTGTATTTTTAACTATATTTGTCTCGTATTCCGAATAATAATAATTTTAATAATTCAATAATATTATGTTAACGTATTAAATTAATTTAATAGTAGTAAGCATTAATTATGATAACGACACGGATAAAAAACGTCAAGTACAAATGATAAAAAAAATCATAACACTGCCACTGTTAGTATATAGTTATATATAATATATTATGCAGCTAGCTATTTTAAATATATATAATTTATTTTTTATAAGTAAGACCATATTCAGTCCCATTTATTGCTAGTTGTGTACACTATAGGTACATATTGATAATATCTAACTATATATAACTGGTAGTAATAGTTATACTTTCACAAAAAAGCTACGCTCAGAATTATTTTTCGGTTGTAATGATTTGCCGTTGCTTTCAATTGCAATACATCCACTAAAAGTATCCTGACTGATTTCCATTCTTACTTCTACCTATACTTCCATCCCTTACTGACCGGTACTTTGTTAACTTTAGAGTTCGTGGGTTATAAGATTCTGCACTTAAATATGCAGGAGAAGGGCTAAAATTTCCCTAAACTATACCTTAAGATTATTATACATAAGCATAATTTTGTTTAAATTACACGTTGTATACAAAAGTGATACTCTAAAATTGTGTGATGGATGGAATAAATGCTCTCAAATTAGCTTTATATTTTTATTCCAATGTCACACACGATTTCTGAATATCATTTTTTGATATTTTTTGATCAAGGGGTCACCTTTGAGTAAATTTTCTTAATTCTCATAGTTTTGTGCAAAATTTTACAGATTAATGACCGCAATTATAAGTATAATATTTATATTTTAGAAGTGTACGACGTGTATCCGGCAAGTGGCGCTGCCAATCGGAGGATGTTATTGTAGCTCATTTATATATATATATATATATTATATACGTATATCGTTCAACGGTGTAAATAAACGAAATGGGTCCGAAAGAGAAAGGAAAAACGAATGAAGGAACTCGACAATTTAGCCCTCGCGCAGCATCATTCGGGACCCTTCGCGGTGAAATAATAGCAGTCGACGACGTAGATTTTTCTCGAGTTTTCTTCTACGGTTATACGTATAACGTCGTATATATTTTATCGTGTATACAGAGGACGGTAGAAAAATGGTTGATTATAAAACTTATGTTGAAATGTTTTAATTAAACAACTGTAAATATATGTTATACCGTCTCGTAAAGTGTAAGATAAAACGTTTTCATTATAATATTGGAGACAACACTTTAAAGTGATACTGGACATTTCACTAATCTCCAATCATTCACTAAGATTTTGGTCACTCATTCTGGAATAATTTCGAGTTAAATCACCGATTGCTTTTCAAGTAGTCTTGAAAACCGTATGCTGTAAAATCATATATATTACGTATAAAATGAGTCCTGATCATAATAGATTATTATAATTATGATAAAATTTCAAATTTTTCTGCCATATTCTATATATATATATATATATATATACAGAGTTATTTACAAAAGTCTAAGCGTTCCGCGATAACCACTCTTTTTTGCTGTTAATCGATATTCACAGGTGTGATTTTTTTTCTGAAATTGTTGATGTTAACTATTGAAATTAACGTTTGAAACGTGTAGTTTCTCAATTTTATTTTAAATGGCGTATACTGAGGATAATACATATAGTTATATGTAAGATATAACAACAACAACAACAACAACAACAACAAAAAATAAGTAAAATAGAATGGTTCCCGATTCTGACAATAAATTTGAATCGACATAGAATTCCGTTACAAGAACTTAAAGTTTAAACATTACAAAAGTCTATAATTAAACGAGCGCGTTCGGTGAAATATATCATGCACATCGTTGACCGTCTATACCGGCCGGTATATGGTATACATTGTATACATTGCGTATTATATATTTATACAGTTTAATTAAATCGAACCCGAGTATATAGCCATCCGCTATTGTGTAAAACCGGAAGAGGACCCATTATAATGTACGGACGGGCAAGTCCTTTTTTAAAAGTAAAAAAAGAAAAATGGGGATAAGGAAAAAGGGGGAAAAGAATGAATTATCGAAGAGAAGAATATAAAGCTAAATATTCCTCCTATAGGTTGCCGGGAATCGTCAGGCGGTCAGAGCGGGTATATCAGAAAGAGAGAGAGAGAGAGAGAGAAAGAGAGAGAGAGAGAAATGGTGTTCGTCGAAACGAAAAATTGTACGGTCCGTTGGCGGCAAAGAATCGTACTGAATTTTCTTTTACGCAAATTGCAAAATGAATGAAAAATACGGAATTAACTTCGGTTTTTTTTCTCCATTTTTATTTTTTTTTTTTCTGTTCTCCTCCGACTTATTCCTCTTTTCACTCTTTCCCCGTAGGCAAGTTTTCTGTAATATCGGGTTATAGCCAACGATATATTATTATTGACTGTACGTAATATATTATATTGTTTTATTTATATAATTTTTTTTCTTTCGGATAAACCGTAATATTATTATCAATTATTTTATCATCATTGACTTTATGTTATAATTTAGGACCTATAATATAGCAATTGAATACCTTTTCTGATTGATTAAAAATAGCAGTGTCCAATACGAATCATGTTCATAACATAATATATAGATTTTAAATCCAAAGTTTTAATTCCTATATTTCCGATTATTTTTTGTTAAAATGTTTTTGTTGATGAATTTCAATTTTATCATGAAGTACTTTTCATCTAACAGTAACTGAATTCATTAAAATATACAAAAAATATATTGAAATTTTCTTAAAGATTAAAAATCAAATTTTTATTGCATATTCGGTTGTTTTGAGAACATTATCTTTGCTGAAAATCCCTAAATTTAGTCATAATATAGCGTGGTATACGTATACTATAGGTCCCATAAGTAGGTATGTATTTAATACTGTTAAATATGGGTCAACCTGGGACCTGGCCAACCACATATACCTAATCTAATCTATTTGTAACTTAACCTATAAACTTATGCTTATCTCATTTTTCATGCATTCGTGTATAAAACGTTTTGTATTTCAACATATTTCGTCGTTTATATCACGAGTTTAAGTATGAAAAGGTAGAATTCTTCCATCTCAATGTTTTTGAATTTGTCCAGGAGTGCGTTTTTAAGATTTTAACGTTAATTAAATTATTTCCTTTCATCTATTGAAATAAAATCGATACCAAATGTTTAATAAAGTTCCACTTGTTTAAACATTATCGATTATTAGTCTAATATATAACTAATAATTAATTTTTTTGTAGGATTTTGTAGCAAAAAAGTTGAAAAAAAAATCAAATAATTAAAAAATAAAAGTACATACTTTTATTATAATTGTTGTAAATTGTGCATGTAAAACTTCAAAATGCAATATTTGTCGAATTGCATGACCTATTTCGGATCGAAAAAACCACATAAGAATATTTGGTATGAAACGTATTATATTAATCATATACAATTTGGAAATCGCATTCTAACCTTTTTGAAAATATTTTCGATTCATTTAAAATTTTAAATCCACATAATATGATTTGAAACTCATTTTTTTCTTGGTAGATAGGTATATACCATATTATTATAGTATACTTACCTATATATTGATGGTTAACCCTTGAAAATAATCCCGAATTTATTGGTAGTCAACAAGACCGACCGGATATGACGTACGAGTATATAATACCTAGGTACATATAATAATATCTATACGAACGAGTGCGATCTTGGAAAATCCTTTGAATGGTTTTCGACAAACCTGTCGAGTGGTGTGTTCCCGAATATACTTACATATGTCAACATCTAATCGTCTATAATAGTCGATTGTAAGGGTTAAAAGTGGCTGACATAATATTAGGTATATAAATAAGCACACCTATAGGTTTAAATGAAAAATGTATGGATTGTGTGTTCTATCACATTATTATTATAGTAGGGTAGGTATTATATATATATAAATATTCATCACAGCAATAACACAAATTCTCAAGAAACATGTAAACATCTATTAAACCTTTAAATGTAATATTAAGCGTTAAATAAATATGAAATAATTATGACATTTGGTCCGATCAAATGTTGCTAGACCTTTCATCTATTTTTTTCAGTTCATTTATTTAAACATTCTCGCAAGGTTAAATACAATATTGCATGGCAAAGTTAAATTCAACAAAGAACCGAGTTCCTGGACCCCCTTCCAACCTAAAAAAAAAAAAGTCTTGTAATCGACCGTGCATTTTTATTTTATTCTCCTCTATCCTATTATTGTACTATCTTTCCGGAACGTGGTTTTTTTTTTTTTTTACTGTAAATTTTGCAACAAATCTTAATTCCGGCGATTGGATTAAATCCACCGGCCATAATTTTTGTACTCACACTTAATCGACCGATAGTGATCCAGTGATACAAACGTAGTCGGAATTGTGAGTGCATATAAATGTATGTTCCAGTAATGGTATACGATTACAGACACGGTAGAGAAGGACACATTTTATGAATTGCCGCAGCGTAAAATGTGCTGTACACTAAGGAATATAACATACTAAAAGTTACTTTTTTGGTTAGTCCAAAATCGAATTTTGTATTGTTCATATATCAAGGGGAAGTGAACCTATTGTCTCACTGTTTTGTCTACCCTTTTTTGCTGATTAAATCCTTTGTACAATGGTGCCCATTAAAGGGAAGAGCAGAGACATGTCCTTGTCCCCCTCCCCCCCTTAGGAGAAAATCTTTACAATGAATTATTGTTAAAATTGGTACCTAGTTTAGAACATGAACAATGAACATATTATAATTTATTTATATCTGAAATTTATCCTATAGACCCTAAACATTAAAATATGAATAAAATTATAATGTTGAATTAAATATTGTTTTTAAATGTTACCTATGTTGAAATTTTTAAGCATTTAATATTTTAATATTTAATGAAATATTATACTACATTAAACTTTAAACATTAATTATTTTTCATTCATTTAATATAAATTAAATGTTTATTATTAAATATTTAACTATTAATGTTATATCAAATGTTTAAGATTGCAAAATGTTTATTGAGATTATATTAAAACAAATTATTCCAGAAAATAATAAATGACGATTTAAGGATAATAATTGTAGGTAGTCCAGAAAATTAACGTATTTCTTTAAATTTCATCATATATGAACGATTTAAATTCTAAATTATGATATTCGTAAAATGTCTTTAATAGGTACATTATAAAATTATAAATTATATCAAAACATTATTTTATTTTCAGGAAATGTATAAAATAAAACAACAAAAATTGCATTCAATAAAACGATTCTGAGCGTAGCTTCGGTGTAGTATACATAACTCATCATTTTTTTTTTCTAGGGATCGATCGAGGCTGTTATTTTAATTTTATTTTTTAGTCGTGTTATTCATCATTGAAAATCACAATTTTTGCCCAGGTCTTAAAATCTTCTTTTACCAACTATTTGGACTTGAGTACCTCAAAATTGATAGTTTTGTCGAAAAAATTAAAATGACTATAAAAAAAAATTGTGACATCGAATTTTTAAGATTTTTTGAATTTAGTTAGAGTAACGTATATTTAACGCTGTATAAAATTTTTAGAATTTAAAACCGAAAATTACTCCTTTTAGGACTTAAAAACCTCGAAAACTAAAAAATCTATAAATAGACCAAAATTAAAAAAAAATTAAAAAACACTTAATTAACGTAAATATATTACTAAAC
>JAIPRL010002979.1:0-52053 GCA_025469235.1 Pemphigus obesinymphae | reverse complement strand
TTTTTTCTTCTGGCTTTTACGTTGGCAAAGTCTATTATTATCTTATCGATATTGAATTCCGCGGTCCGTTTACTTTCAATATTCAAAACACTAATATTTTTCAGTCGATATTGACAAGAAGAATTCCGAAGATAATTTTTGATTAATTTAAGCTTTGAAAAACTGCGTTCTGCAGACGCGACTGTTATCGGTAAAGTTAAAAATAAAAGATGTGCTGATAATACATATGGATAACTTAAAGACAAATCCATTTCAATAATAAATACACATAGATCTTTAATAGTTTTTAGATTTTGAGATAAAATGTTTGTTTTAAGGCATACAATTTGCCGCATGAAATCTGAAGTAATCTGTAATCTTTATAAAATTGAATGAAATCATAAGTAGATTTAATTAAAGAAGACTCTTCATAGTTCTTTGGGCTTAAAAATGTAAAACGATCAGAAACACATTTCATTTCATTAAACCGTTCTTTGAGTTTAAATATTATACAATACACAACTGGTAAAAATACTTTAATTCTAAATGTATCTTGAGAAATATCAAATCTTCGGTCACCGTCAACCTCTCCAAATACTTTTTTATAGAACTTAGGTCTCGAAGAATGGAATGAAATGTCAATTCCCCATTTATCAGATAAGCGTTTTGATTCTAAATATATTGTGCTGTGGTAATTTCGCAAATGAAGCATATTTTGAATAGCTTTATCCAAAAGCATAGAGGCATTGTCCAATGAAATATCTGTACTTTGTAAAATTTTAGACACCGTATTTAAATATCTTAAAATATTTTCCCAAATATATAAAATTAATACAAATTCACTGGATTATATCTTTTTTTAAGTGTTTTGCTCATATCTCGTTCATCATTTTTACTACTTGTAAGTGATATTATTTTTAAACATTTGATTACGTCCATAAACTGTTCTTTTAATGCAAATACTGCAGTATGTTTAGATTCCCATCGGGTAGAGCACACTTTTTTAATACTTTTTTCTTAATTTTTGATACTGCGTCATCTTCTAATGCTAATGACGCCTATCGGGGGCCACTTGAGTTAAAGAAATTAAACACATTCTGTACAGTTTCAAAAAATCTTGATATGTTTGGTGAAATTTTAGAGGCACCAGATATCACTAAGTTTAAGTTATGAGCACAGCAGTGGACAAATGATGCAGTTGGAACAATATCACTTATTCTCTTTTGGACTCCAGAGTATTCACCACTCATAACCGATGCTCCGTCTTATCCTTGTCCTCTACAATTTTTAATTCTGATATTATGTTTGTATAAAACATCTTGTATCAACTGTGCATAATCCATTGCTCCATGCTGTTCTAAAGCATAAAATCCTAAAAATGATTCTTTTATATTAATTTTGTGTTTTTCATAGTCAACAATCACATACGGTATAATGACACTGGCTTGGTCGATTTTTGTTATATCTTGGGTAGAGTCTAACATGATTGAGAAGAAGGAACGACTTATTATTTCTTCATATATGATATGACATAAGTTTTCAGATAAAATATCGATCAATTCATTTTGAACCTACCAACTCAAATATTTGATATGTTTAGTAGGATTGTTTGGTACAGAATGCGTTTTGTACGAGTGCGCGCGAGCTTAACGATTGAATCGCGTCATCTGTTCACAGCCGTCGTCTTTGACACAGCTGTTTTTGTTTTACGCCGTCCCGCCGGACCATATCAGTGGTGGGGATCGGTGCGTCCGCCGCCGATTTCCGCTGCAGAGTCGCGACGTGCGCGTTGTTGTTCTCTCGTCGTCGCGTCGTTAATTACGCTTCTCTTACGTCTCGGTATCCGATGAGAAACTTTTCTTTTTACAACCCGGTGTCCGGTCGCCGTTTGTAATATATGACTGCGGTGTCATATCACATTTTTACTTTTCTTGCTGACGTTCGGAGTCGCGAAACAATTCACGTCGTCTTTATCGTCGTTTCGGTTCGACCATCCGCCTTTACGCGCTGTTCAATTGAATCGATCGTATACGGAATCTCGCGTACGTCTACGTCCAGTTGGCCCATCAACTTTCATTCACGCTTGAGCGCCATCCGACTTACAATCGGATGTGCTGGTTCTATTATCCGCGTATATAATTCGCCAAGTTCGTTCCGTAAAACTCGTAAACTATCTACTCGGTCGATTCCAGCGCCATATTGGATCACGTGTGCCGTATTTTCAAACGCGCAACCATACGGCGGCTGCTATAACGAGCTCCGCGGATCGCATCACTTCTCGTCCCGTCAAAACTACGATCGGACATACACCGCAGGTCTACCAACTCACCAAGGTCGAATCAATCCGGTCGTAATTTGTATTTTTTGTTTGTTTATCGACATACCTACGCGTTTATCAATATTGTTATTATCAGGATTTTTTATTTACTTTATTTGTTAATATTTTCTCTCGGCCAGTAGGTAGGTGTTATTTCACGTTTTGTACACACAATATATCGTAATTATTTTCACTTATACAATCACTGTTGTTTTCTTGATTTGACCAAAATCAATATAGTATAAATTGTATAAATTGTACCTATTCCTTTCCAATACAGTCCACTCGCAAAAAAGGTTCTCTGTGCAACCCAGCCGCACACAAGGATCATTTAAAAGTTCATGAAGTAATGAGTCAAAATCAGCTAATAGACAAAATGTTCGCATAAAATTACCTTCAATCTCTTCCGGCTTATAATCATCTTTCTTATCTTCATACCCTCTTAAAGCAGTGTTTCCTGCTGTGATGGTTAAAAAAACTTTTATAATAGACGTAGAATATTTCGCCAATATTTCTGCTTCTTTAGATACATGATGTTCTATACTTTTATCAATTATAGTATTTTTTACCCAAGTTCATCTAACTGTTGTGGCTTCAATATGCTGTAACGATTTTTCATGGCGAGTTATTAAATATGATAAATATTGCCAATCATTAATAACAAAAATCCATTTAGACCTACAGTTTGAATTATTTCTATTTGCAAATATTTGTATAACCCACAATACGCTTTTTTTTAAATTACAGAATAACATAGCCAAGAATGAGGAATTTTTGAACCAGTCTTAGTTATCATATTATAATAGCTCAATGAAAAAGATCTATTTTTATCATCCCTCTCAAATTCAATTGAAGGTTTACATGATCCAAATAATAAAATGCTCCGTTTAATAGAATCGAATACATCTTCATTAAAATCTCCGCGGTCAGTAGGGTACAACAATTCTAAATTTAATTTATCAACTACATATTCAACAGTCACACTTATGAAAAAAAAATTTTATGAATCAGAAATAGAAAAATGATGAATAAATTTATAAATGATATTAACTGCAATTTTGTTGTTAAAATTTTTTTTTTTTAATATAATAAAGAAGCTAAGTCACACTATTATTTTTCATTAATTATGTCTAACAAACAAATATCAATGTTACCTATGGTTACTCTACTTATGTAAACAATCTAAAGTTTTGTCAACACTCATCACACAAAATAATATATCATTATATCTGCAGTGGCGTAGCGTGAGTTTCAACACAGTGTATGCGTTAAAAATTGTCAGTTTTTAAACCGATGGTGGCTTTTCTCACTACAACAACAAAAATCATACTTCAAACCATATTTTATTTATTGACATTATGGTGCATTTGCGTAAGAGACAAAAAAAATTGTTTGACGAATTTTCAAGGGTATGCTATGTAGTATTATGTGTATAATGTATATATAATATAGCATATCAACCGAATGCAGTTCCATGAAAACAAAATGTAAGTACCTATTTTGTTCATTGATTTTATGCTCAAATAATGCCTATATCAATACAATGAAATATGCAATGTATTATGTACAACGATGTACAATGAAAAAAATGTACTTACCTTTAGTGTCTTTCGCTATCCATAACGACATAGAATGAGCAGTTTTTTCGTTACTTTTTTTGTAAAAGTAACTTCTTTTTTCGTTTTTGTGCACCACTTTCAAATACACGTTTAGACATTTTGATTTATAAATTCACTATTAAAAGTTGTTGAATAAAATACAATGAATATATTTAAAAAAAAAGGATAATATTCCTCAAACCACGAGTTATTGTTATTGTTATTAGTTATTGTTTAAAGCCACTTGATAGCATTATAATTTTCGTAATTCGTAAAATAAATAATAATTATTGACTACGCGTACATTCTATGCTAATAGCATGTTCATAGCTCATTGGGACATATCACAACATAGAGTCACCATAAAATAAAAACAAAACAATATTATAGTGAATATAAATAACCATTATCGCAACAACTTATTACGCTCGTGGCTCGTCGTGTTTCCATAAAAACGAAATACTGATATGAACGATCGCCATCGATATCCGTATAAAATCGATCTATTCATAGACATTGTGAAATGCTATTATTTTAATATTTTGTAATTGCATACTATTTATCCTCTACTTAATAATTATGCCAATAACATGAAATCAAAAAATATTGAAACAGACAATTTTTAATTTTAGATTTTGGTTTTAGTGGCCCCTAAGAGCTGGACGCCCGTGTGCACTGCACACCTCGCACACCCAGTAGTTGCGGCACTGGTTATGACGCTATATTTAATTATTTTCAGTAAGAATTAGAATTAAGAATTTTTGGGAAAAAAAAACTTGGTAAAAAGGGACGGTCGGCCGAATTCGGTACACGGGCCGGTTATACAATAGTAGCACAACCTTATGCTTATAGAATATTCGTTACACACTGTTCATTTGAGCTGGCATTGCATTTATATACCTTAATTTGTTTTAAATCGTTATTAATAGAAACCGATTCTTATTTATTTACTTTAATTATTATAAATGTATATTAATTGTTTTTTTTTTTTTTTTTTTCAGGTTTTGACTCGTTAACGTAACGAATTCGAGTGAGTAAAACATGATGAAATACATCTTAATAAATATAGTATTAGTCTTATGTAATTTTAATTATCATTTAAAAATGATTTATATTTTATTTAAATGTACGTACACAACACATTTTATGACAATTTTGAATCGTTAAAAACATATTATGTTGTATAATGTAAAGGGTAAACCGTATATCTGTCATAAAATTATACTTTGTTCGAATAGGATGTATACGTATATATACACGATCGTTTTATGTGATGGGCATAATTTAAACTTATGTCAACTTTTCCAACTTTCGTTTGAAAATATATAGCTGTGGAAAATTGCTTTCATAAATATAAACTTGATGATATTATTGCTAATTACAAATTATGTGACATGTAAATAATATATATACCTAATAGAATACTACGTGATTTTTTCCGTTGTTTCTAACAACCGAAACTTGCCATGCAAAAGTAGGTTCAACTTTCAATAATTCATATATTATCACAAGAAAAAATATAATAATAAGCTACACAAATACTAAAGAAACCCTGTATGCGAAAAGAAAAATTAATAGATTTTTCAGTTATTTCAAGTTTAACCGAACCGAAACGGAGTGGCTATATAGAAAATTCTAAATAAATAACAGCATTGCAAATTTATAGGATAATGGTAGGCTATATAGCCAAGATTTTCAGTAGAATATAAGTAAAATATTACTTATCATTTGAGATTTTAGCGATAGAATAAAAATTATCATGTATATAAATTAATGTTTTTTTTTTCTATAAAATATGGATTTATTCGTCAACCACACTGAAAAAAAAAATCATTGGTAATATCGATTATAGTACCAATTAAATGAATTAATTATTAATGACTAACAGTCGATAAAAATTTTGTTAATTTATAATTATTATCTATTTATTTTTTTTAAAATATCAATTTTTATACAAAATTTTTGTCTTTATACAAATTTGTCAATTTATGTAAGACTAACTGTTTGAAGGATAATATAATTATTGTTTTAATAAAAATTTTTATCAAAGTGAAATACTTTTTTTGTTGTACGGATAGAATAGCTGTTATCAATTTGAAAATTGTACTACAGTCGAATTGACAAAATTATATTCATCAATCTAACTAGGTATATTTATATCGTTATGGTAAAAATATCATTAAATATCATCGATGTAACAAATGGTAGATTTTTTAACTTTTAACAAATGTAATTTGTTATTTTCAACTGTATATTTTTTTAGTATAGAATGATATATATATACATATAATATTATTATTATATAGGTATATGGGTATATGGTATCACTTTAAAATATGAATTTTAGTTAATATTATTATTGGTGTATTTGGTCGTTAATCATAAATCACTGTTATGTGGGAATTATTAAGTAGGTACTAATGAATATTTTCAATTCAATTATTTTTAAAATATCAAGGATTTATGAACAACCAACAATAATTTGTAATAAATAATTTGACGACAATGATCATGATGGTTTGAATTATGCAAATATGTTTAAACTACCCATATCACAATAGCTAATGAAAGGGTTGAATGGTTGATCAATGGAAATGATCAAAGGATGATATTGCGGGACGCTGAATAATTTTTACGACTATTTAAGGAAATAGTTGTATTGTATACAAACGGTCATATGATAATATGTCTTCATAATATAATATCTGATATATATATATAATTTATATTGATAGTAATTAATACTTACATTGATTACGTTTACAATTTCATTTTACCTTTTTCTCTGTAAATTTTGTTATAGGTACGTCGGTTATAGTTCGCTCTTGTTTTTTGTTCCACTTGTGGTCGTGTTTGCAAATTTCTCACTTCTGTATTTGTCTCCTCAAGTTCTCAACACCTCACGTATGAATTTCGTCTATGTATCATTTAACAGATGTGTCTTATTTATATTGCCGTTTTAAGATGGGCCACCCGATTAGCTGTTGTATTTCTGTGGTTCGATACGATGAGGTATACGACTTACGGTATAGGCAATACTTTACGTTGCTATTACTGTTTTTGGCTACTGTTGTATACACCGTGTGCTAAGTGATTCTTAATCAATATTTTTTATTTCACCTGCATTTTATTTTACGAGCTTCTGAGTACTGTATTTCCTGTAACCATAGTCTACAAAATGAGCTCGTCTGCAGGAAATAAAGCGGGTTGTCAAAAAAAAAAAAACAGTGTTAAGCCCGCAATAACTCGTCGTTCTACTACGGCTCTTGGTTCTTTGGCTTCTTCATTTCAATCACTATCTTATCTTCCAATGCAGACGACTACATTTAACGACTACACTTCTATAATTCCGATCTGACTGTACGTGCTCAATTAAAGCTTAGTCTGCATCACAGAATGCTCAATTTAATAAACTTAAGTGTGAAATTTAATAGTTCCCTTACTCCAAGGTGTCACATTGAAATGATTTACTGTAAAGCGTTCAAGTTGCTGGGTTTCGTAATGATATTAGCCAGTAATTATAGGTCTTAAAGGTTTTTTACTGTGCTCTGGTTCGTCCTATTCTAGAATATGGCAGTTTAATTTGGGATCCCCATACAGTTGACGATTTAATTCAGTCAGAATGAATTCACCGTAGGCTGAGCACAGGCTTATAATTAACCTTTATTTCTTTAGTAACTTATTAATTGCTAAAATAGATTCACCTATACTCTTTTCTGCTATAAATTAATTTTGAAGTTCCTTCGTGGTCTTTCAGGTATTGTGTACCCTTTTCTATTCCATAGTCCCCCCCACAAATTACATAAGCAGAAAATGATAAAATAATATCTTTTGCAGCCAATATGGACCCCTCATTTTCATTTTAAAAATTTTAATTTCTGTATGTAATTAAGTTAATTTAAGTGAATGCTACACACCCGATTTTTGAAGATTTTCCGATTTTCAAAAAAAATAAAAATACCTACAGTTATTTATAAATATTTCAATATATTTTAAAAGTAATTTATAAATAGTCCTGCAATAACATTTTTTACTGTTGCGTAATCACGATATTTATTTAAAAAAAAAAAATCTGTCTACCTAGATTGCAAATAAATAACTCCTGATTAATTTTAGAGCCATAAAACATATTATTACAATATTACCAAGTACACCTTGGAGCTTTTTTTCATTAATCCAAATACGACGTGCAATATATTAAATATATACAAAAAGAGCTCAGCTTGTATAATAAATAATTATATGAATAATATTGTTGCAGACAATAAAAATAAATATATTACCTTTATTTATTAAATTATTTTTAATTTTGAATGGTTTTTATAAGTATATTTACAATTTGTTTAAATAAATATTAATTATACAAGAGTAACAAATACATTTTATCGTATTCCCTCGGTGTTATTGTTTTGTAATAATTATGGAAATCGCTATAGTTCACTATACTTCTGCAGCCTATATAAGGATTTTGATGTTCCGAAAGAAGATTATAATCGAACTATTCCTTAAAGTACTTATTACTATAATAAAATCATCGTTAAAATGTAACATACAAAAAAAAATAATAATATCGACGAATAATAATTTAGTAACAGCGTTGTGCAATTTGCATTAATGTAAATTTAAAGTACTTTCCATTAAAAATGTTTGTTGCCGAATAAATGTATTCAGCGAATACGTCATCGTGATCATCTGTAAGATGATTTTACACAGAAAACCCTTTCATTTTATTTGGAAATTTGTTAATCATTATATTACGTCTGATGCATTTCTTCTCCGGGTAGTTAAATGAAAAAAACTTGAAACTGTAGATAATTCGAGCTAATGCAAAACCCTGGAGCACTGTATTTTAATATAAATTATAATATTTATCAAAGCATATTCATATCTACAGAATGGTGGTCATGAAAGATTATTATGATGCTATCACACTGGTACTGCTAGCCTAAAGATTTTAAAAATAATAGTGAATTTCCAATATTTGATATTGAATAAATTGATTTTAATTTATTGTCCAAAGACCCGAATACTTATTCGGTACAGTTTAAGCAATACAAGACTAAACTGCCATGTCGATAGAATAAAATCAGTCGTCAATACATTGTCAATTCTCGTCCTAACCCTACAAGACGTATTTGATAATCATGTAAATTACGAAGCAAAAAGTAAACAATTTGTTAAATTGCATTTATAACTTTAAATTAAAATTTTTCTTGTTAGTTGTTTTTATTAAAATCTGAAGTGCTCGAACAAACGAACATACTTTCTAAATGTTTACTGTCTCCACTCATAAACTATGTCTTTGTTAAGGAAATGTGAAATAAAAATAAAAATGAACAACTGCACTGGAAGTGATTTTTATTAAATTAATTTGTGTTTTGTTGACATATTTTGTTCGGATTGGTTAGGTTAAGTGATATATAGGCCTATAGACAATATAAGTTAATATTTGTAAAATATTAAAGAAAAGGGTGTATTTTTCTTTTGTCTTTAAAATTAAATTGTATGGTGGGTTTTTTACGTCAAACTAACCCTGGAAAAATGGGTTTAAAATATTCGCTATATCCCAAAAATATGTATGGTTACATTGATTAGTCGCTACAAAACCAATAGAATGAAAGGGCTCAATCGTGGTATTTTGAAATTGTTCGAGTGAGAACAATTTTCAAGATTATATCTGCAGTATATTTTATAATAGTATTATATAGAACTTGGCATTTTCTGTATTGTGTCTCACCATAATAGATAAACAAATCTCATTTTCCACTTAAAATGTACGTCTTGAACATTCAGTAAAATGGCGTATAAAATAATTGGTTGAAAAAATCAATTTTAATTCATGATATTTTTCCTATTGGAGAAGAGAGCTCTAAATAAATATTTATTTTTATTTTTGACTGTATTAAGTATGTAGTGACTGCTGGACCCTTACGTCGTGGCATATATATATTGTCCCTCCACTGCTTTCGTTATGCAGTCGAACTACGATAACAAGGAAAATGTCCCCACGTCGTGGTTTATGAAAAAATCCGTTTATCCAATTAATTTCGTCGATTAATAACACTAAAAATCGTATTTTGTCTCTGAGTTTCTCGATTTGTCCATTTAATTTATACAATGCATGGAGACGGTGGCATATTCGGATATAGTCGGATATAGGGCATCAATGCGTGGTTATTCGTAAAGTCGCCGTCTCATAATGTATATTTGCCGAACAGCCAATGCTCATGTAAAAAACGCGTGTGCATATAATAGGTAGGTACTATTCTCAAATTGCAACGCATAAAAAACAATATCAAGTCGCGTCAATGACTGTATTATAATATGATGACCCTCCTCCACTATATAAACATAAAACGTATTATGTCTTTAGATTATACCTAACCAAATCTATACATTATTAAGCAGTGTTTAAGTTTATAGATGGCATGCGGGGGGGGGGAAGAAAAAAATTTTTGTTTGAAAATATATTATCGTACACATCCATACAGATTTTTTAAACGGTACTTGGATAACTGGAAAGCGCAGTGAATCTTTTTCTTTTTTTTTTTGCACTCTCATATTTTATAACATTTAAGCATATTATATGCTGAGCCGTAGCAAGGGTATGACTAGCCAAGGGCACAACAGAAAAGGGACGCAAAAATGAAGGAAATCGATGAAGTTTATGGAGAAAATATATACGAATGGCCTTTTTTTCTTTCTTATTTACGTTTTTAAGGAAGTGTTTTGTCAGCCACCGTGCTACCGCTTTGATTATGTATTATGACGTAAAATTTATCGAAAATAAACAATCGATTCCAAAAATCAATTTTTGTTGCATCTATATCGGGCAACATGTTCTATAATAATAACTATATCAATGCATTACAATTATTAATTCGGAAATCATATTGTGAGAAGTCTTTAAAAGACTTAAATGAATTACGTCTCTATACGATATTGATACGATTTTGACGTATTCAACATGAGTTATGATAATGCGAAAGTTGGAAAGTTGATTTCTAAATCTCAATTCAATGAAAAATTGTATACGAAAAATAGCTGCGATAAGCCCGCGAAATGAAAAACAGCTATTAAAGCAATAACAATGATTAATAAACTAACGAAAATCGGAAATGACCGATTGTGGTAAAATGGAATACACATAATATTATATTATCTAAAATATATTGCAATATATTGTACAAATAATAAAATAAACGCATAATTTACTCTAAATAAATATTCTTCAATTACTTAAAAGGAATTATATTACCACTAAAGTTTTTATAAATATGATATAAATTGTAGGTAAATCAAAATATTTTATTTCGTAATAAATTTTAATAACTTTGCTAAATTTTTTAATAAAATGAACATTTTCGCTGTTTATTGCCTTTAGTTATATTTGGCTTCTCGGTTTTGTCGTCGCCTTTTTAATCACTGTTTTTATTCCACTATTTCTCCGTAATTTTAAGAAAATAAGCTGTACTTTTTTTCGAGGATTTTACGAGTTTAATGTCACGAGATAGGTATATGTATACGTAAATCTTCTTTTAATTAAAATTAGAACTATTATTGCAATTTTTTATCGGAAAATGGACGATCATTAATTTTAGTTCAATAAATACTAAATATATTATAGTTAAACAGAAATATCCCAACTTCAGAATGTATTATAATATCTCAATCAATACCTATGAATATCTATTTGAAATCTGAATGTAGGTATACTTTGTAAGTTGTATTTGTTTATGACAGTATTGTTTTATATTAAATTTGTTATATAATATATGCATAATTACAATATTATTGGTCCATGGTGTGATCTACTTGGGAATAATAGGGAAAATTTGGTGGAAATTGCATCCGATCTTATTTTGTTGTTTCTATACATATTTTTAAGGTAATTTGAAAACTTCTAAAAATGGTCATGTACAAGCTTGCATATATTATAGTTACTAAATATTCTGCTTTTATATATTTTTTATATAATCTTCAGTGGGGTTTGAAATGTTAATTTTTAAAGGTTTGCATTATTTTGTGTACTTCGTATATTTCTTTTAGTTTGTACCTACTCGTATATATTATATAAATATAGATAAAAGTAATACAAAGAAAGAAATAATATCATACAACTTACAAGTTGTATATGTAATATATATTTAAGATGTATAAAAGAAAACGTTTTCGGTTATTTTTTCAACTTTCGTCTTTTCTACCTTCTTTTGAAAACAAGAAAACTTACAACTCTACGCTTTATGCTCGAATAAAATAGAATTAAGTTTTGAAATATCTTGAAAGCTGAACGTGTAATACGTTATTCTTATCGGTTGACAAATAATGATTTTATAAACAGTTTTCTGCTCAGAGTTACATGTGTTATCTTATTTGTACAGAACACAATATCTATAATATGTAACAAAGTTTAAACAGTAAAGTGAGCAAGTAGTAATGTATTCCATTTTTAACTTGTAGTACAGGTAGTGATTTAAAATCTATACATATTTATAGTAGTAATTGCTTTATGTAAGTACCTATATATATATTTTACCTGTATTGAATAAATGTGGTTTGTAAAATAAATGTAAAGTTATAAACTATTCAATCTTATATCATGCTATTTAGATATAAGATATACTCTATGGGGAGAAAAGTGATTCGTTTACAATAATGGTGCTGTGTTTAAAAAGCATACAATTCATGTTTATAAATAGGTATATATGTTACAATGAATATACTTGTATTTAATTTTAATTTTCAAAAAAAAAAATGTTGGTTTTAAAAGAGTTACATTTTATAGATAATATAATAATAAAATAAATAATAATTTAATATTAATAGATATAATGAATTATATTTTCAATAAAATTTAAAAGTGATAATATTATAGATAATAAATCTTAAATAGAATGCGCATCAAGTCAGTTTAATATACAGCTTCTAAAACTACAAAAAAAAAAGTTTCATTACATCTCAATTATTGATCTAATAAAAAGTTTGTTTGACCAGTTATAGTTTAAAACAATCTATATGAAAATTTGTAACATGAATTGTATGTGCTTACTTGTTTAACTAGGTATACAAATAATAATTGAATATTATTTATTATAAATATGTTTAATGATTAATTAAAAAATATAGGTACTAATACTCCAAAATTTAAAAAAGAATTATATTAAAAATATATTGTTATATTATTTCTAAATATTCATATTACAATGGTGTAGGTAGTTGTGGAAAAAAAATGGTTTTGGGATAATTTTGTATGTCTTAATAAATTGTATAGATTTATGCTCTATATCGATTGATTAAATATTGAATAATAAGCGATAATAAATAATGCTTTATAAGTTTAAAATTAAAGTTTTTTCATAATTTACTATATAAACTAGAGTTATTTTAATATATATACTTTAAATAAGAAAAAGCGTTAATTGACATTATAAGTCTTATTCAATGCTTGTATTACTATTCAAATAGGTATCACGAGTGTCTGATTTTCACATTTAGATATAAAGTAAAATAATAAACTATTAAAGGAAAACAAAATAAAACTAATAAGTACATTTTGCATAATTGTTTATATGTTTATTTAATAATATGTATAGTATGTTAAAATTATATTTGGGCGTAAAATAACTAAATAGATAAAAATGTGAAATTGCATAATATTATTGTTTGATGTTTCATATTTAATGTATTTTTATGTCGGTTCTGTTAAATTGCGTATACTATTCAAATTTTAATGTAAGGTGATAAAAAAAAAAATACATATTATATATGTTATACATTAAGCTATTTCAAATCATCAATTAAATGTTCCCGTGTTTTTATATAATGAAGTTTCCATAATTTATTTTAAATTAGGTACCTATTTAATCTATTTATGATTTGAATTGTATTATTATTATTATTATTATTTTCCCGTTTTAACAATACATAATTTTTATTAAACAATGGGTTCAAGTTCAACAATAAAACCAATAATTCATGATTATAAAATT
Source organism: Pemphigus obesinymphae (assembly GCA_025469235.1). Lineage (NCBI taxonomy): Eukaryota > Metazoa > Arthropoda > Insecta > Hemiptera > Aphididae > Pemphigus > Pemphigus obesinymphae. The sequence goes on along the minus strand of JAIPRL010002979.1, from coordinate 38,170 downwards.
ATGTAAATTAGATTTAGAATATGAATTTATTAATAGGTACCTACGTTTTGTTAGTTCTTAAAATATCAATTTTACTATAGGTATGTATAGTCTATAACAGTGCGTTGTTAAATGTTGTAATTTTGTGTACTTTATGGGTTGTAAAAAATAAATATTTGTTCATACAAATGGAATAATAATTGGAGACGTAGAGAATGGAGATGGAAAAGACGAATGTAATGTATATCGTATTACCATTGAGAGCAATCGAAGTTCTTCCTGACTCCTCTATTAAGATTCGTTTGACGTTTCATTGCACAAATCAACGAAAAAAATAACGCAAGTTGAGTATGGTTGCAACTTGTGAAGGATTATTTATGTTTTAGTCCAAATAGTATTATATGAATTATTTATTTTTCTCTGTTATTATTTGAAGTTTTTTTTTTTTTTTTTTGTTGACGCTCATGCAACTTTTTTTATCCTCTAGATTCCCGACCTTTATCATGTATTCGTTATCCCTCATAATTTACCGTTTGACATACAGTACATATATTCATATGGTAACTCCACTGAAATTACTGATAAGTAATTTACTACGTTATACATAATGTCGATAAAAATGTAATATGTCGTAATAATATTAACGAGAAATGAAATTTTCTAGATCTTGTCGAGTTAATATCTATAAAAATAAGTTCATATCACTCGATGATGACAACTTATTTTTGTCACACTTACAATGTATTTCTCTTATTCTATTTCGTTCCCAATATTACTGCGAAATATTGTTTTTAATATTACGAAAATGAATTGATTTAAAACAAATGTTTCGTAAAGTACGTTATATATTCATATATAGATACGTCATATTTTTTAAAAATGATACGTGATTTTAATTTCCTTATACCCTTGATGTATGTTGTGTACTTGTGTCTAATACAAATAATATATTTGATGTTTCACAAAGCATTTTTTTTTTTTTATTGTAGTGTAAATACTCTATTAACACAATTACGTTAAAATAGTATCTATTCACTTAAACCCTTATAATCTGTATAAATACGTGAATATAAAACGTGATAATAGAGTAATAAACAAATAGTAACATAAACAGAAGGTAACTAATAATATGCCATAAAATATACATACCTATTGTGCAACATTTTCATAATTTGTTTATTTATGTGGTATTAAATTAAAATTTGTTAACGTTTTAACAGTAATACCTGTGTATTTTAAAATATTTTTGAGATGGAAAATATTCATACATTTCAAAATTCAAATTCATACATAATCAATTCAACCATGTAATTTAATCTATACTTATCTATAATTAATTAATTACGAATTTATAACCACATTACGAATACATTTATGGATGATATGCACTATGACCCTGTACTCACGAGCTTGAAAAGGCAGAGTTATAAGAGTTCAAGTGTATATAGATTTATCCAATAAAAATACACCTATAATGTGTATTAGTTAAATCTATAAACTTTTTCTCCGAGTTCACGGGCTCAAAATAGTATTATTGTAAGAGTAAAGTGTAGTCATATCCTATAAAAACATATATATAATTTTAATTATATGGTTTCAGTATAAAATATCACTTTTTAGTCGTCAAAATCATAATTTAGTAGGTTCATCTTTTTATAACTGTTTAGTATCTATTTTATTCTCTTATCACTAAATTTAATATATGTATATATATTAATAAAATCGAAATATTATGTATAAGGTTTATTAAGATAGTTGACTCATAAACGTTGTTTAGTATAGATACTTAATAGCCTATTTAAAATTTGGCCGTAAAACATGGGTTTGTATAATTTTTATCTCAAAAAGTGGACAACGTTTTTGATATTTTATGAGAGCCATTTTTATTGAATGTTAAAAGTATTGTATTCTTAACGAACTATACAGTTATTATATATATATATATATTGAATATTGGTGTTTTGACTTTTTTTTAAATATTATCTATAGATGAACCACTAAAGATCTACAAAATAGTATCACAAAAAAATATCTTTATAAAATACGGATATATCACAATAATCAAAGATAATTCTAATTTCTAAAAGCCACAACCCATTTGGGGAATGCACAACACTTTATAAAAAATATTGTGATAATGCCATTGCACTATATTGTACTTGTAAATTATTTAAAGTTGTCATTCAATTGTTATTTATTTAAAATGTTTTCAAAATTTACTATATTATTTTAATCTGTTATATAATATGCGAACTCCATATAAATAGACGGTTTTTCGTGGAAGAGAGCTTTTTATTTAATCCGCTGACGGTTTTCCATACCGGCGGTCGGGTGGGTATTTTCTTTTCCGTTTTTATCGCTGTCGTGCTTTGGATTTACGATTTTTCCGTTTTCCGTTCGTCTATATTTCGAATTTTTCGAAGACGCCAAGTTCAAGTACATGCCGTATAAGCTCTGTGTTTACCCTATAGATCACATGGAAAAAAACCGTTTCGCCGTCCGTTTCTTATCGCTTGAGCGTTTTTCGCGCCATGGTCTTATCATTCCGAAATTCCTAAATCGGTGTTTGCGACCTTTTGCCAACGTTTTACGATGCCACGGAGGTCGTATTCGGATTTCCCAGACGTTTAAACGCCTGAATGAACATTTTTTGGTCTACTAATCGTCCCCGTACGACCGAGAGGTTCGTCCCCAATATGTGTAGGTATCTATACGTATGTGTGAAAGACTATCTTCTAGAAAGCGAACGTCAAATTCCGCCGCAGTCGAAATATTTTTAAAATTAATTAATTAACATTATTATTTCTTAAAAAACTTCGGTCACCGACTATTGGGGTTAGAAATTCAAGGTTTTGCACTCCAAAGGTGTTGAACTTACAAGTAGTCTCACTTAAAAGGTGTTACACTTACAAGGAGTTGCACCCGGTAGGTGTTGCACTTAAGCTAGTATATAATATAATCCTTTGAAATTCGAGTATGTTCTCCTTAAAAAACGAACAGGATTTAATCGTATAAGGCATTTATTGAATTGGGAGAGGAGAGTATAACGCTAATAATAGGAAACAACTTTTGCGCCGGTTTTATACGTGTCGTGTCTATTGCAGTAAGTTTACTCGCCACACATTGGACTATTAGAGTATACACATATAAATTGTTTGATGCTTGACTACTAATAAGTACTAGTAGTACCTATTTAAATTTCATCTGATATTTACACGATCGAGTACGTTTCAGTAAATTATTGTGGTTATATCGCTGCTCGGGCAGACTTAGAACGAGTATAACCCGTCCAGTTCATCTGCGCCCTCGGTCACGTCCCGCGTTTGACCAGATCAGCTGGGTTCAAAAATATTAATTGAACAATGTGTGACATCTATAATGTGCGACTTTTATATTATCACGGATATTATTGGGTAATCGATATTTTGCCGGGAGCATAACCTCAAAAATAAGTATGTAGGAAACATATCTGTGCTGCTTCCGCAATTTTAATAACTCGTATAAATCAAAAAAAAAAATGCAACGGTCGCCAATGAACTGGACGGGTTATAGTTTCACAAATGTTACACGAGTAGTGAGTTTAACGGTCAGATCGTTGATAAATACGCGAAAACGTGTTGTGATTACCGGGTTACTGGTTAAACGACATACCAAAGACTTGGCGGGAAGTACGACAACGACCCTGCTCCGCGATGAAACGTGATACCTGTTATTATATTCTCGTACATAATAATATGTACTAGGCACTATAGTAATATGCATTCGTTATATATATTTATTTTCTAGCAATAGAAATGTTCCTTCTAACGCGAAATTACTTTTTCCCGTCGCGGTCCATTTTCTTCTTCCAAATTAAATTTAAGAACATATGTCTTTTTTCTTAAAAAATATATCTATATTATAATTGAATCCAGATGATTATAATAATTATTATAATTCATATGATTTTCTTTATCCTTCAAGTTTCTTATATTCTGTATCAAATTTAATTCATTTTGTATTAATTTGTATTGATTTAAATTTCTTGAAAAAATATTCATTTTTATATTGATCAGTGATATTCGATTTTAATAGGTATTATTATTAGTTATTTATTTATATATTATTTAACGGGTGAGTGCGAATTTGGACTACTGCGAGAACAGTGCCATCGCAAACACAATGATTATATCCTATAGATAATAACAAGATCCACCACTATCTTACAAATTGGTCTCGAACTGATAGTTAAATATTATGGTAAACTACTATTTCCTCTTATGTGCCTACACACGTTCAGTTTTCCGTTTAAATTAACTGAACAGTCAACGCATGTTTTTATACTTAATATACATATATATATATTATATAATTATTGAAAACGTATTTTCTTGTTTTTAATTAAAATAAAATAAATAAAAAATAAAATAAAGTTTTTTTGTTCACAATACCCCCTTGGGATAATATAACACATTATATATATCAAACATATTGTCTGAGTGTATCTTTTCAGATTTTAGTTTGTACGAATACGTTGATCTGCATGAGGTACGCGTGTAATAATAGCACAGAACTATAATAATAATATAAAAAATAGTCCCGAAACTTTGTATTTTTAACTTGGCTTATATATATTATACGGTGCCGTTATAGAGACTGGTTAGGTTTCCTTTCTTTCGGTAAAGTAAAAGATAAATAATATCGTTTTCCGTCCTCGAGTCGTGCAATTCACTTAATATGGCTTTATTGCCTGTATGTAGGTACACATATTATACTACATAAATAGACGCACCCTGCAGTACCTACTGTGTACATGGTACTTATATAAACGCGAAATTTGGATTTCAAATAAATAATATATTTTGCAATACGATGTAGGTACTTACACATATAATATTATAATATTAGTTTTACTTTCATAAATCAAACAAGTTTGACCTAACCCGAAGTAAAATATTATATTTGATTCATAAGTATATATAGGCATAGGTATACTATGACAAATTGAAATAATTGTTAGAACCGCATTTGCAGATAATGCGTATAATTGCAATTGGCGATTTATTATTTTCCTAGCTTTTTTCTAGATTCTTCTAAAATATATATATATATTAATTATATTTGTTTTGTGTTTGACGATGAAACTCTTTTTTTTTTTTTACCTATAACCCATTATTATTATAAAATGTTTCTCTCGTTGTATAACTGATTGTCGCTTTATTAGGTATATAACGTGCATTCAATAGTAATCTGTGTCCAATGGCCACTAAAAATTATGGAAAGATCGTTTATATTATTAACATAGTTATGTGTGAATAATATAAAATGTGTACAATATCTCGAGTGCAACTCCTCGTAAGTCGAACTGCTTTTGAATGAGACTATACTAACCGTGCGTGGACTGGTAAATAGAGGCATAGGATGCTATATATTATTTTAGGGCAAATTTTTATGTCTACATTTTTTATGTACTAAATATACCAAGTAGGACAAATAGTATTCAGGGGAAAGGGATGCTGTAACATCCCATCACCCCAGCCAGCCCGCGCCTTCAGCTCCTAACGAAGTTGTAAGTGCAACTTCTTTTGAGCGTTCACCTTGTAAGTGTAACTTTTTTCGAGTGCAATATCTTATCAGGGGAATTACTTCCGAGTGCAATTCGTGTACCTCGTTTATGTTATTTTTCAGGATTTGTAATACGTAAACTATTTTTATTTTCGTGAGATAATATTGTTAATTAATTAATTTTAAAAATATTTCACCTGCTTATATATAGGTATAATATAAGACTATATTGTATATAATATACAATATAGTCGTTCGTCCCTAAAGTATTTTTCGATCGGTCGACCAATGATAAAGTAGGTAATTCGAATTTACTGTTCTTGGATTTTTATAAGAACTCGAAGTTCGCTTCGCTCGATCATCACACAATGTTACAACTATTACACATCAATATAAGTTCAATTAAGACCGTAAAAAATACTACAGAAATCCGAGGATTTTAAATACATTTAGGTACTTTGAAGTATAATGGATATAATAAAATATATAGTATAGGTATACATACTCCACACGTGCAGTCAGTCGAATTTATCGTTCTCGGATTTTTGTATAAATAACCATTGTCGCCACGTTGAAATTTTCGAAAGTTTGATTAAACTTCGTTATACTTATGATAAAAGTTCGCCCGAGTACGTAAGTTCTCACACAACGTCACGACCGTACAACAACGTAAATTCAATAAAAATTGTGAAAAATACAGCAGAAGTCTGAGGATTTTAAATACATTTACTATACCTAATACATAAAAACTACATTATATGTTAATGTTAACCTACTTTGTTAATCAGTTGGTCATATTTACCGTTTTCGGGTTTTTATATAACTATTGTCTTTAGTTGAAAATGTAAGAATATCCGATAAAACATCATATAATAACACTAAGATAGATAACATCTACTGGAGAACGGACTCGCTATGTTTGTAATTCAACATTAACTAAACTTTAACTTAACGCGTCAAAGAAACAAATTATCGTAACTGGTCGAGTTTTGTATTAAAATTTTCGTTATGATGTGGACTTAATATTGATATATTTTAAAACTATGAAAGCTAATAATGATTAAGCTGCTTCAAAATATTTAAAAAAAAAGTTTTAATTCCAATCCACCTATGAATATACATATATATATATTTATGTATACTCGTATATACAAAAAAATTTTAGAAAACATATATAATATCAATATCTTCTTTACCCTTTCTAATCCTCTAAGCCAATATTAGTCCTCTACAATTTTTAGCCTTATAATCTCAAATTATCATTAAGCAATATGCAATAATAATAATAAACATATTCATATATTATTATTATTATATAAATGTATCGATTAATAAATTAGCAAATTACTTGGAAAAAAGGAATTGTAATTCAATTGTCAGATTGAAATACACAAGAAAGATGAGAAATTAATTATACCAGGATTTTTTTTTTTTTTTTTTGAAGGACAGTACTCTTTTTTGTTGCATATTTCTAGTGTTCTTATCAATAATGTTAAGTAAATGACATTGTATTTTTTTTTTTATATAAATCACCATTTAATATAAATATTTCATTATTTTTCATATATTTGATGGATCGATCCAATACATATTGATACAAGATAATGTTGTACCACTTTGGTATGAACCACGATATATTTTCATCTTTAAAAATAATTAAATTTTTAGTTTTAAAGTATTTTAATCATAAAGGCCCATCCTTAATAGGTTTACCTTGTAATAAAATAATAATTTCAAATATTGAAATTTTTCTAGTAGATAAAAGTATAAATACCGAATAGAGTAATTATGTTTTTAACTTGTATTTATGGCCTCTGGACTATTGGAAACTTAGTGACATACTTTACATATTAACCAATTTCTGTAAAAAGACCGTTGTTTTTATGATAAAAGAAAATACATTTTAAAATATTCTTTTTTTTTTTTTTTTTAATTTTTATATCTGGTCATAATATACAATATAAGTACCTATAAAAAAAATACAAAATAATTAAATATAAGTATATTTACATGATTTATTCATTTTTAAATAATATCAATTTAGATAACTTGGTCCTCAAGGAAGATTTATTTGTTAATACCTGAGTTCTATTTAATTATAATCCCACGACATTTTACTACGTTTTTTTTTGCAGACTTTACTTAAATACTAAGTTATGAAACTGAATTTATTAGTACATATAAATGCCGTACATGAATTTACCATTTTAATTTTTACAAAAAATGTATTATTAATATTTAAAAGAAAATTTTTATAGGTACTCACTTTTCTATGCTATGCGTGTATAAACAACTTGTTTTTGCCCTTCAGTTGTGGGGGTAACGCTAAACACGTCGGACCGATTTTCGTAACGTATTCCGCGCTCCAGTATAGTTGTTATCTATATTAGTGTATAGTAAAAAATAATTTCGTATCGTACAATAAGTTATACCGTTATTTAACCGTAATAATTAATAAATAACAAGCCGTTATCACCACCGCATCCGCATGTAGATCGTCGGGAAACATTTGTTTTCATTATTGGAAAACTAGGGTGAAACTTAAAAATATGGCGCGCGATACATGGTGATATAGGGTGATTTAGAGTATCCTTTTTCTTCGAAGTTTCATAAACGTGAAATACGGATGATCGAAAAACAGAAAAATCGCACGAACAGCAGAATAGTTGAAAAAAAAAAACAAAGGAAAATATTATGTATATCGCTGGTGGGACCGAAAACGACTCTAAAACGACATAAAAAAAAAAAAAATGGTAAAAAAAATCATGGAGGAAATTTTTAACGTATAATAGGTACAAATATAAGATTATATAGTATATATTTTAATTTATGCATATTTATGTGAATATTATACATATAGACTTATAATATATAGACTACACTCATTTTGCATATAAAACATTGAATCCAACATATGTGAAAGAAAGACACCCTCTAAATTTACTTTTCCAAAGACGTTATACACAATTTTATAAAATTCTTTGATGAATTTGGAAAAGGTATGTGCACCGCGGTTATTTAGGTAACTATGATAATTAGCTGTTATACTATAAATATTGATTTATAATCACAATTATTTTCGATAAAATTGTTTATGATGTTTTAGAAAAAGGCAATTCAAAGTTTGTCTCTCTTGCACATATATTGGCTTCAATAAATTTGACCAATGTGCGGTATATATATTATAAGTCTATGACATAATAATATTAAAATATAATATTGATAACATGATTATGTGATAATATGAAATGTCTGCAAAGTTGGTTCATTTAATTTTCTAAAATATAAAGAACCAACATTTGGCTAATTTTACGTAACTTACTTATAAGTTATCCTAAAATTACATATTTGGAATATAACAATAGCTTCTAATTTATAAGTATTTTAAAGTTTACTTTTAGAAATTGTAAGACAGCGTGGAAACCACTACGAAGTTATATTACTATAATATGACTTAAAATATGTATATATAAGTATATAATTACATTATATACAAGGGCAAATGCAAGAGGTGGAGGGGTTTGATACCCTTCCAAGACTCAAGAAAAATAAGAAACTGGACAACCCAACTTGAGAATTGTTTAAGTAATTTCATAATTTTCCATGAGACTAAAAACTAAACTAAAACTATGTAGGGTTAGTGTTATTCACGAATTAAGATGGTTTTTAACAGCTATAGTTTGGTAATTTTTTGATTTAAAACCGTGGTTTATATGATAAATGGACTGAAAAATATTTCCTATTCATATACAATGCCAGAAATTCGATAAATAATCAAGTGTTTTCTCGCAGAAATATATTTTATTTTTTTAAAGTTTCAACGGCTATAATTTGATGAATTTTTGATACCAAATTTGAATTTTTCAAAGCGATTTCGTTCGATCAACTTTGGTTTTAAACTGAACATTAACCGACTTAAAATTTTTTCACATTTTTTTTGAAAAAACAATTCAAATTGTTGTATCTCGGTCAATTTTGAAATTCGTAAAACTGTATAACTATAACTTAACCATTTAAACTATAGTAACTATATAACTATATATAAAACCAAAACTATAGTTCTCAGATTAAAATTACTTTAAAAATGTTGACCCACTATTGAATCAGAAGAACTGATGTCAAAAATAGCGGTTGGCATTTAAAAAAGCAAGTTGTACGCGTTCGCAAACGCGTTGTACAGAAAGCGTTAAAATTAAAAAAAAAAAAAAATTCCAAAATTATAATTCTATAGCTAGTATTTCGATAAACTGAATTTAAATTGATGGTAATCTAATTGAAATATTATTTATTGTACATTTAATACGGTGGGACACGTGGTTCCTGAAATTGAAGTTGGGTAATTAGGTAAATGTATACATTTTTAGCATATTTATAAGACTATATAAGTTTGTGCTAAGAAATAGTTATGTTTAAATAAATATAATGCCGTTTAGACTTTAGAAGAATGACGTAATTCGAACACAAATTTTGACCCCTCTCCTTGAATTTGTGATATACCTAAACAAAAAAATATTAGGTTAGATTATAGTTGATTATTATGTAAGTAGGTAAATGTGAATTTAATGTATAATTGAGATTTTGCTGTATTTCTAGATTTCTTAGCTTTTACAATGACGTTTATTTTATATTTATCCGAAAACAGGCAGTAAAAATGTTCGATTAAAGTGCTTATTTGGATAGCATTTATCATTGTTCTTAAATTCAATATATCCATTACCAGTATTCTACCCGACGGAAAAAATGATTCCACCCCCTACTTAGGTACCTACTACATTTGTAATTTCAAACATATATAATATGTATTCGATATAAAAGTACCTACGTATATACGTAGTGTGTACAATGTACATTTGTATAAAATACGTATGAATATATTATATTTGATTCAAAACAATAATGTAATGTACGACATAATATGCAATATTATGTATTTATTTAAAATATACATACCTATTTATCTCTGCAACGAACTTCGGTCTTGCTCAATTCTTAATCTTTAATTGATATATGATTTATTGCTAAAACTAGAACTATTGGTTTTTAATAATGTATACTAACGAACCAATACAAATGTTTAAATAAATACCGAATATAACATTTAAATTAATTATGAATATATTAAAATTTTAACAGATATATTTTATGGCACGGCCTGGTACTTTTTAGTAATTTTATAATTAGGCATCACTGTATTTTTATTTACAAAAGTACATCTAAATTTATTTATTTACCGTGTTCACTTGTAATACGATACGAAGGTTGGTTTTCAGTAATAATGATGATGTTAACAGTCAATAATCTGATTAATTTTAATTTTATAATCACATCATATACATTTTAATATACGTATTAAATGTTTAGAATATTCGATAGCAATAGAAAAATATATAAATTATGTTTTAGTAAAAATGATTTGTGTCACATTTCAGAATAAAGCTGTATATATAAATGATTTATTTTTATTTTTATATATGCCAACTCCGAATGGACGGTTTTTCGTAGGAGAGAAAACTTTACACTTTTTATTTAATTCCACTGACCGTTTTCAGTGCCGGCGGCCGCGTTGGTATTTTCTTTTTCGTTTTTGCCACTGTCGTGTTTTACGATTTTTCCGTTTTCCGTTCGTCCGTATTTCGAATTTTTCGAAGGCGCAAAGTTTAGCTGCACACACCGTATAAGCTATATGTGTGTTCACCTATAGATCGTTTGGAAGAAAACCGTTTTATCGTCCGTTTCTTATCGCTTCAGCGTTTTTCGCGCCGTTGTCTTATCACCCCGAAATCTCAAAATCGGCGTTTGCGACCTTTTGCCAACGTTTTACGAAGCCGTGGAGGTCGTATTCGGATTTCCCGGACGTTTTAACACCCGACTGAACATTTCTTTGTCTCCGAGTCGTCCCTGTACGACCGAGACGTTCGATCCCAATAGGTATGTGTAGGTACTTATATTATGAGTCGAAATACGATACCGTCCGATATCTGAATAGTTTAAATTCGAAAAATTCCGACAATCTTATTATATCATCTCGATTAGATTGCTTAGTGGTATAGGGCGTCGAATGTCAAACCGATTTTCGATATAGGTTTACTGGTATAAAATCTAGTCCACTCTTATAAAAACCTGAAAATTGTATGTTCGATACATTTTTGAATTACCTATCCATTTCGTCAACCTACGGCAGAAACATTTTATGTGCAAAAGACTATCTTCTAGAAAGCGAACGCCAAATTCCGCCACAGACGAAATATTTTTAAAACGAATTAATTAACATTATTATTTCTCAAAAAACATTGGTCACCGACTATTCCGGGTTTCGATAAAATACATGATATGAGGTGTACGAATTACACTAAAAATAATTCCACTTATACGTGGTGTTTCTCAAAAAAAGTTACACTTACAAGTCACACCTAAATAGGGTTACAAATTTATGGCTTTGCACTCAAAAGGTGTTGAATTTACAAGTAGGCTCACTTAAAAGGAGTTACACTTCCAAGAAGTTGCGCCCGATGCAAGATTACAAGGTGTTGCACTCTTGCAACTAGTAGGTATATATTATATTATTTATTTTGAAATTTTGAAATTTTTTTATTTATGGGTTATAGTTTTAAATTACAATTTAACAGCATTTCATTTGGGCAAATTTCAGAATATCCATTGGGATTTTTGACGAACTCAAAAAATTTCCTTTTATGTATATACCTATATGACCTTATTATTTCGATTATCATAAAATACTTAGAAATTATCTAAAAGGGATTCTAAACTACTTACTTTTAATTAATATATGCATATACATTTAATTAAACTTAATTGGTTTTAAAATTATGTTTATGTTTATTTCCATATTTTCTGAAAGCAGCTTTTGTCCAGAAAAATGTATTTAATCACTGGATGCGTGTCAATTTTGCGATAGCAAGTTTTGATTATTTGATAGTATAGGGAGATAATTTTGTGATTTTCGTCTATACGCAACAAACATACAAATAAAACTACCGAAAAACCTAATTGTTATTATTATTTTCGAAAAAAATGGGTCTAGAAATTTTAAATGTTCTCCAGAGTATCTCTTTTACTTTTTACTATTATAATATTGTTGTATATACGTTATACATTTTTGATATAGTAGTACTTATTTAGTATGTATATATATCCGGCTTCATTCAGAATCGTTTTATTGAAAGAAATGATTTATCATTGTTTACAATTCATCTCGGCGAGTAAACTGTTTCCAACCCACTACTGACTAGATTTTTAAAAATCATAATAAACGAAAAAAAAAAACAAATTTATTAAAGTTTAATAATTATAAAAATATATTGCATAAAGTTTAAGTAATAATATAACAAATAAATTATAATTTGTTTAGTGAAAGTTACTTACCCCATGTCAAAATAATACACGTATTTTATTACTATCAAAACAAAACTTGTATTTAAACATTATACCTATCTCAGTTCCCATGACAATGTGTGACATCTCCAAGTTGTTAACATTAAAACAAAATGTTTACTTACCTATTTAATTTTCGATAATCTCATGGTTTTTAATTTCAACATTTAATTTGAAATTATGATTGAAATAGTAACGAATAATGAACATGTTATAAATTACCGATTTTGGACTCTTGACCACTTTTACTAAAATAAAAAAAAATACGTAGGTATTATATTTTATGTAGGTATAATGTATATACCTATATGTATATTAAAAATGACTAAAATACACATATGTTAGGTTATAAATTAAACGTAATTATATTAATTATCAAAGTTAACTCGGTTTATCAACGTTACTGCATCATACGAGTATTATGACGTGTATAAAATTCGACCTAAATACAACAATGGTTTAAATGAATAACTGTCCGTACAAATTTAGTAGTACCACACTAGAATAACGTTAGTGTTATATATTGTGTACTATATAGCAGGAACTGGAAAAGAACCGAAAAGAACCGGTCCTAGAACTGGAACCGAACCGATATCATTATTTTTTTGTTTTTGTTTTTTTTTTTTTTGTTTTTATATAGAAAACCTGTGAATAATAAAGATATTCTTCCTTATCGGTTCCAAAATATAATTTTCACATAGAAAATGATCAGTATATAATAATAGCTACTCGTCTTTTTTACTGTAATTCAATGTACTATTATAGTCATTTTAATGTATACCAATCAGTATTTTCGTAGTACGCGTATTTATGTTTATATGTAGTCCACGACTATCATTCATATAGTATTGAACTCTGAGACAAACGCATACCTGCCTACCGATTGGCAGCATCCAATGTTTTCATCCCGTACTATATCTATACTCGGGCCGCGTTAAGAGTATTACTCGTCGCGCAGATAAAACAACTTCCTCCACCGCACCGCTCACCATAGTCGGCTGATTCGCTTTTGTATACAGAGCGCTAACGATGCATAGAACCTACACTATACACCGCTGTCAAGTAAGGCACACTGTGATGTAAACGCTTGCTTCGGCGGCTATATAAATATCACCAATTAATATATATAGGATGCGAAACGAAGTGTCTTATCACTATTTTTCTTGAGGCTCGGACCTTCTCACCGTGCGGCTAGATACCTATAGCGCTTTAGGGGTTAATCGGTATAAAAATGAACTATGAAAATAATAATACTTTAATAATCAGAGTAAATAATAATACGCTATAAATTTAAAAACCTATAATATTTCGCTGATTTATTTTCTTTCAATTTCAAATAAAATAAATACAATAAATACACAATACATTTTGTTCATACAAATGAATAAAATTAATTTGCAGTCAATTTTGATAATTATTTTAAAATTTTATTTGTATTCTTCTGTTTTTTATTGTTGAAGTACGTGGTACTGCCCCATCCTCACTTGAAAACGTACTCAACTATCTCACTTTTATGGTCATTACATGGAAATGGTATTATATAATTATTGTTGAAAAAATGTTCAACTGTGTCATCAAAAGCATTTGAACTTTTGGCGTGAATTTTAAATGAATCCTCAATAAATTTAACCAGAATAAAAAAAAACTACTATCTGGATGAGTTAAAAATCGTTGAGATTTAAGGTGAACTAATTGTGTACTGCATTGAAATCACAGGTATTTCCTCGATGTTTCTTATTAATTAATTAATTTTCTTGCTAAATATCTTGAAACAAAAAGAAAAAAATTATTGGTATGAAGTTTACATTTAAATAATAAATAACCATATAAGTATAATTTACATCTACATAGTAGGTGTATACTGAAATACCTATTCGGTGTACTTATATTGTAACTAATTACAGTCTACAGACTACTAATAAGCTATACATTACATAAAACGTTTTATTTCATTTCTTCAATATTATAAAAAATAATAGGCACGGACTAAGATACTATGGACCGGTCGCAAAAATTTCATAAATGGAAATCTGGCATAGCTAACGCTCTATAACGGTTTAATTTAGAGTTAAGATATCACTGCCGTGATATTTAAAAAAAAATCCTCCAATTACTTAGTATTCGATATAAGAATGAATGATTTAAAATAAGTAATTTATTTATTTATTTTATTAATTCACGCCATTACTATTGTGTTGAAGATGACATATTTGACATATTAGTATATAATTATAATCA
Organism: Pemphigus obesinymphae; assembly: GCA_025469235.1. Lineage (NCBI taxonomy): Eukaryota > Metazoa > Arthropoda > Insecta > Hemiptera > Aphididae > Pemphigus > Pemphigus obesinymphae. The sequence goes on along the minus strand of JAIPRL010002979.1, from coordinate 23,017 downwards.
CGGACTAATAGCGTTTTTCATATACCTACACTCGTGTACACTAGTGTACACTTTTTGTGTGATAATGAATATTATCAACTAGTATCAACAGTGCAGTTGATAATGCAAATTCCATATGAATGTACGGTGTATTTATTATCTACACGTGTGCAGACAAATTCCACCGTCAATTTCGGCGATGTCAAATTATCATTTATTTTGATAAGTATTTTTCGTGATAAGATAATACGTTAATCCATAATTGTATTATTTATATACGATTTTGTAAAATTTAAATAAAATTGATAATGCATTGCTGCTTTTGTTATTGCACGCGTGTAGTGTGATACAGTGCAGTGTACACTAGTGAAGTGTAAACAAATACAATAGACGGCAAACGCTATAAGATACTAGTCTCGTGATTATAATAATATCAATTTACGAGTAATGTAACTTTTGCTCATAGATGGCGAAAGTTTTGCTAGATTTTCCTACGCCCGCCATTAAGAAACATTTGGGTTCCGCTAATATATCTTTCGATACCAGTCCATAGCATCTCAGTCCGTGGTAATAGGTATAGGTAATAGGTACTTATTATAAAAATGCATCGTTTGTTTATGTAGTTTATAAATAATATACTAGATCGCGCTAGCACACTTGCCGCAGAATGACAATGTCTGGGTATCAGACTTTTCAGACGTTCCGTTTCGCATCCTATATTATAATATCTTAATTCGTGATAAATATTATCGACATGCACCGATGCGTTGGACTTTGAACGCCGGTGCGAAATACAATACACTCGATACAAACGTAAAATAGGTACGTTCACAAAGTATTATTGTGCTCCGGGTGGCTATTTACAATATTATGGCCACGTACCAACGTGTTGGAAACCTTGACGTACGCAGGCCCCTCTTGGGGAGCCCTGATCTCCGATCAACGATGGAAGCAACTCGAGGCGGTCCAAAATATCAGCCTCCGGACAATAACCGGTCTTCCCATGTACGTCAGAAATTCGGCCATCCGAAATTCCTTAAACATCCCGTCAATACGGGAATCAATCTCAGCACAATCCCACAAAATGTTTCACCGAACCACAACATCTCATCACCCCCACCTTCAAAACCTCGGCTTATCCACTCAGACCGTACAATGGAAACGTAACCGTCCAGCAAAACTACTTGATTAATCATTAACCACCATGTCACGTTCACCACCTACTCTTAGTCATGAGCCCTCGGCTCGAAACTAGTGACAACAGCTGCACTATACAGCTATCCAACCACGCAACGCAACGCAGCACAGGAACGTCACTCAAATCTTTCATAAAACTTCTTGCTAATGACCATGCCTAACCTAAAGATTCTTCACTGGAACTCCAACGGAATACTAAATAAAACCAACGAACTCCACGCTCTCGCCTTAAATCTAAATTTAGACATTATTCTAATAAATGAAACCCACTTAAAATCTACAATAAATTTCAAACTCAACAACTTCCATATCTATAGAAACGATCTACCAATCAAAAAAGGATCCCGCGCGCACGGCGGTACGGCAATCTTAGTGCACCGCCGCATCGTACATCAGCATATCTCACTAAATACCACCACTATCCAATCATCTTCGACAAAAATAAAATCAAATAATTCCGAAATTCAAATCTCAGCACTATACAAATTCCCCAGCATCAAACTTGACCCCAAAGACTTAGACCTCATCACCAACAGTTCTGACTGGTTCATCGCTGCCGGAGACCTAAACGCGAAACACTCACTATGGAACAGCTGGGCCGAAAACGGTGCGGGCTCCATCCTCTACAACCACGTCCAACAGAACGACTACGTGGTCCTAGCCCCTGACTCACCTACACACTTCCCAACGTGTACCAAATTCAGACCCGATTTTATGAATGTTGTAAAATGTGTATTATTATATTGTATTGTATTGTATTGTAACCATTATAGTTTAAAATATTAATTAATTATCTACCATCATCAATTTTCTAGACAGACATTAAAATATATTCATATACATTTTTTTTTTTTTTTTTTTCATCAACCATTATTTGGTTCGTTTACAATATTATATAATTATAATTTAATTATCTATCATAATACATTTTCTTAGCAGTCATTAAAATATATTCCATTTACATTTTTTTTTTTTTTTTCATCAACCATTATTTGGTTAGTTTACAATATTTTATAATTATAATTTAATTATCTACCATAATACATTTTCTTAGCAGTCATTAAAATATATTCATTTACATTTTTTTTTTTTTTTTCATCAATCATTATTTGGTTCGTTTACAATATTATATAATTATAATTTAATTATCTATCTTAATACATTTTCTTAGCAGTCATTAAAATATATTCATTTACATTTTTTTTTTTTTTTTCATTGACCATTATAGTTTACAATATTAATTAATTAAGAATTAATTATCTACCATCATCAATTTTCTTAACAGACGATACAATATATTCATTTACATTTTTTTTTTTCATCAACCTTTATTTGGGTAGTTAACAATATTATATAATTATAAATTAATATTCTACCATAATAAATTTTCTAAGCAGTCATTTAAATATATTGAGTTACATTTTTTTTTTTTTCATCAATCTTTATTTGGTTAGTTAACAATATTATATAATTATAAATTAATATTCTACCATAATAAATTTTCTATGCAGTCATTTAAATATATTGAGTTACATTTTTTTTTTTTTTTATCAATCATTATTTGGTTCGTTTACAATATTATATAATTATAATTTAATTATCTATTATAATACATTTTCTATGCAGTCATTTAAATATATTGAGTTACATTTTTTTTTTTTCATCAACCATTATTTGGTTAGTTAACAATATTATATAATTATAAATTAATATTCTACCATAATAAATTTTCTATGCAGTCATTTAAATATATTGAGTTACATTTTTTTTTTTTTTTTTTTTCATCAATCATTATTTGGTTCGTTTACAATATTATATAATTATAATTTAATAATCTATCATAAACATTTTCTTAGCAGTCATTAAAATATATTAATTTACATTTTTTTTTTCATCAACCTTTATTTGGTTAGTTAACAATATTATATAATTATAAATTAATATTCTACCATAATAAATTTTCTATGGAGTCAGTTAAATATATTGAGTTACATTTTTTCTTTTTCTTTTTACAATTTTAATTTCATTCCCAATTTTCCATTTTGACCATTATTCTTACGATGGTGTGGTTTTCCTGTATCATGCGAAATACCGATATTTACAAGTTTCTTACTTTTCTTGTTGGTTTTTGTCCCTCAATTGCACATTGTATTATATTGCGATTCAATTTAATATTACATAGAATATATAAAATTATATTCCTTTATTGTGTTATGACATTTACTATTGTTCTTCTTTTTGTAAATTTGGTTGGTACATCATTATTCGTTACTCTTTCCGTCCAACTTATTTTTGTGTTTGTCTCCAACATTAAAATTTCTGAAAACTTCCCAAATATTTTTTCCGTTTCATTCAATAAGAAAAATGTCTCATAGTACATGTTAACATATAAATATAATATTTTTGAGATTTACCAATGTTACCAATGCACTAAAATTTTGTATTATTCATAGACTGTGGAATTTTGATTTCATATTAGTTCATAGTACTAATTTTAGTAGAATTTTAGAATACTATTTTCAGTAATAATTTGATTTTGTTATCAGTAATAACTTATTACATAACTTTTTTTTAACCATTTTACATTTTGCTTTGGGATAACATACTTATATTTTGTTTCATTCATAGAAAAGCAGTATTTTATTTATGTAAGCTCACATTTTATTTATTCATTTATTGTGATGAATTGAGCTTGGCAGCTGATTTAACATTTGCCAAAAAAATACGAAGAGTCAAAAACAATGCGGACGAGTTTTCTCGGATGTGCTTCAAATAGTTTAGAGAAGGTGAAGAATTTTTTTCAATAGTTTGAATATATTTTAGTGCACATAATTCAGTTCCGATTATATTTTCCAACATCTGTCTAGAGAAAATATTGTTATTATTGTTTTACTACAATTTTACATAAAGTACATATTTTAAATACAATTGTATAGGTAGATTATACCAACATATTATTTTCAATGAAAAAAAATAATAAATATTCTAGAATAATAATTGAAAACTATTAAATATGAAGTAGGTACTTATGGGCACATAATGATTGACCATTTTGAAACATGGTTAGAATTATTATGGATCATTTAATTGTCAAGACATGTAATTTTTTTTTTTATTTATTTATTTAACTTTTAATAAAATTGCACATTTAATATTTATAAAACTATTAAAAATTGAATAATTAAATCAACAATATTGATTAAAAGAATCATATTTAAAAAAATATCTATTCAAAATGTAATATTTAATGAAATTTTAAAAATGTAAACCCGGTTAAAATTTAATTTATAAATAAATGTAAATATCTTCAAATTGCATTAATTTATAGGGCATGGATTTATTAACAGTAAAATCTACAGGTATTACACATAATTGTTATATTATTTATTTTTATTAATAATATACATTTATTACATTATAATTTGTAATAATTGTATTATTGTATATGTAGAATCAACATAATATTATTTACCAGAGCTTCTATAATATAAGAAAATGGTTTTTAATGAAAGAACATCCAGGTTTTAATTGTTTACCATTCAATAAGTACCTATTTAGATACCTATTATTTATCCAGACGTATAATTTAAAAAATGAAAACAACTTAAATGTACTATCTAACGACATTCCTATTTTAATAATACTGTTCCATTAAACTATTTAATAATAAAACTGTTAATAAGAGTATTATTATAATAGATAATAATAAAATAAATAAAAATGATAGATTATTATAATAGAAGATTATCTATTATTATTTTAAATGTTTTGTATTTTATTAAAATTTGGTTTGATACCAGACATATGTTCATAATTTTTATAAAAATTTATAACCATTTTAGTGGTATTAAAATATATTTAATGCTCTATATTTTTTCTCTTAATAATACCAGAGTCAAAATGTATATAAAATATGAATGATGAGGATATTTACTATGCCATGGAATTTTTTTAGTTAAAATTGTTTTTATGCTTTTCTTCATTTATCTTTCACAATTTTTAATCACGAATTGTAGGCTTTGAAATAAACATATAAAGATATATTAAGATATATTTATATATATATTAAGAATGATAAAATATAAATCTATACTGAACTTGATTCAATCCCAAATAATATTCATATGCGTACTCATTATAATTATATTATAGTTTCTAGATTTTTAAACACTACTCTACATATATTTTATGAATGTTGTAAAATGTGTATTATTATATTGTATTGTATAATATCGTACACTTAAAATTTCACATCAAACATACCTAACTAGATTGATTCAAATATTCGTTTGGAAAATATTTGATTTTAAATATTATTATCATTCAATTTTTAAATTTATTTTTTCTAATAATACTAAAATAGGTAATTATGGAAAAAACTACCTGTGTTTTATAGTTTTTCTAAAATATGACATTTTATATAAAAAATGTTTATACTTTTTCCATTAATCTTGAAGTTCAAACATTTCACCACATTCTCACTAATTTGTATTTAAAAAAATAATATTAAAGTTTAGTTAAATAATTAGTATTAAGTACCTAAGTATACTATTTTAATTTTTTATTTTTTTGAGAACAATTAATATTCCAGAATAATTTTATATATTTAGTCATTTATTATTTTTCAATCTATATTTTAAAATTAACTTAATGATAAATTACTTATCAGTATCTATTAGAACATGTTTTCTATATAGATGTTAAAAAAATATGTTCAGTTTTGTTGTATTTTTTTATTTTTTTTTTAGAGCTGAAAATTCAATATTTTAATATTTATATTTTTTAATATGCTGTTGCTGTTTTCATTTTTAGTTTTACTTAAAGGAATGCAGTAATTTGCAGCTATAATGGTGATTTTCAACCATGGTTTCATTATTAGCTCAGCATTTGTTTTTTTTTTTCTATTTTTGTCAGAGCTATCTGTTCTTCATATTTTTATATTTTATAACATCTATATAGAGAAAATAATGCTCAGATTTTTTATTAGAATTTTACACACCTATTTTATTTAAAACTGTAAAGGTGTTACTATTATGCAATGAACAAATGATAAAATATTCCAGAATAATAATTGATAACTATTAAATATGATGCACACATAAAAATGAAAAATGTTTAAACACTAACAGTGAGAACTATTATGGATCATTAATATTTAAATTTCAAAATTGCATTCATTTTTTTTTTTTTTTTTTAAGTATACTTATATATTTTAAAGGTTATTCTAGCATGGCTTTTCACAAAATATTTAAAAAGTATCATATTTTAAAAAATCCATTAGCAATTTATTATTTTATGGCATTTTGAAAAATGCATTCAGATAGGTAGTTATGATAATAATTATACCTAAGAAGGTGGGATATCATCAGTTACCATCATGAAAAAAATTTTGGAACCTAACCTAACCTGATTTAGGAGTCAAATTTGTCTCAGATGCTATGCCTCGGGGGACATTTGAAAAAAGTCTATAGAACTTACACTGTAATGACAATACAATATTACCTTCAAATAATACCTCGAATAATACAGACAATTATTCAAAATAAAACCAATTATTGAAAAATTAAATACTTCATTCAAACGTAATTATTTTGGTACAAGACAAGTCAGTGTAGATGAAAGTATGATAAAATTTAAAGGCAGATTGACTTTGAAGCAATATAACCCTATAAAACCGATTAAAAGATGTTATAAAATTTGGAGCATGGCAGATGAATAAGAATACATGTTGGCATTCCATGTATACCAAGGAAAAGAAGAAAATTTTAATACAGAATTTGAAAAATATAAACTAGGAGAACGCGTTGTGTTAGAATTAACTAAATCTATTTGGAATGAATATAGAAAAGTTTATTTTGATAACTATTTTTCTTCTCCCACATTAGTACAAAATTAAAACTAGAAAAAACCCTTGTTTGTGGTACTATACGAATTATGCTGGAAAAAATGATGATTGATAAGCTAATGAAAAGAGGTAGGTTGATTTATTGATTGACTTATGATATATAATTTACCAAATATTGACAATTCAATATACTTATTATATTATATTATTATACATCGCTTTTAAATTTGTTGTTCTCAAGTGCTTTGGGGATCTTCATTGGTAGCTTTGAAAGTATACATTGAAGTTGTTATTAATGTTATTAACTACACGTTGCTTTTTAGTTGCCTATGCAATATTTGCACAAATCATGTCTATATAACAAGTAACAACACTCTTAATGGTGTATACAGTATTTGCTTTTGTAGATAAACACGTAATTTTATTTTATTTCTAACACCTAATTAAAAAAAATGTATAGGTATATACAATGCCAATATATGACACAGAATACTTTGTTTATATGTAATATACTTACTAAATAAGATTATATTATTTCAAGCTGAAAAATTATAAATATAAAAAAATATAATATCAAACGCATTGAATTACGTATATATTGTATGCTACATAAGACGATGGTTAGCAAACTAATGGCGGACAAATCTGTCATCAGTTTGTATAGCCACACTTTCTCTATATAGGCACTCTAATCATTAATATGAATATTCATAATTATTATATTTTCATAATTTAAACATTTTGTAAAACACCAAATTGTAAAAATCATTATTATTATTCTAATTTTTCTTCGGTTCTTGAAATATTAAATCAATACAATAATAAGTAAGTATATCATATGGTTTATGTTTTAAATTACATTGATATTTGAAAATGAAGCCGACCATGAAGTACCAATTTTTTATTCATCCATTAATGATTGACATCTCAAATATGAATTTATTGAAACCATTTTAAGTAAGACTATTTACAATTTATTTATTACAAAATTTTCTCATTTTTAAAAAAATACAATATAGTAACAGGACTGAACTAAAATAATTCAGTGAGTAACAGTCACAGCTGTAAAGAATACCTACTAATTTATCGAATGTATTTAAGTAAATACTCAAATATATTTGAAAAGTATTTAATATAATTTTCACACTTTAAAAAAAAAATTGTAAATTGTAAATCTCATGATCTCAATTATCTACTCAGGTTGGGAATCACCGTATACTTCTCCATAGCTAGTTTTGACCCGCGTGGCGTGCATGCGAACTAACAGCGCTGCTGGTCCTGGGACCATTGATAAGTGAATAAGTGATGTGTGATCAGATTTTAACGTAATTTTTCATTATTACCATGTTTATATCATGATATGATTGTTACCATTTGTTTTTTTGTAATTGTAACAATTTCTGTTTTATTTATTTAATATTAGGTACATGTGTATATTAATTATTTAGTATGGGAACAAAAAAACGAATTCAAAGGTGGTTAAAACCAGAACCAAATGATTATTATCGTGGAAAGTGTATGTTCTGTAAAGTAAGTTTTTTGGGCTGAATTATTTACAATTAAAAAACATTATGATAGCAGCAATCACAAAATGGCATGCAGTAGTGTTTCTAAAAGCTCTCAAAAGTTTATGATGGAGCAGTTTGTAGGGTGTAGAAATATTACTTTTGAAAACCAAGTTAAAAGGGCAGAAGTAAAACTTTCCGTATTTTTGTCTGAGCACAATATTCCTTTTAATGTTATGGATCATTTAGAAAGTTTATTGCAAAATAAATTTCCTGATTCTATAATTTGTCAAGCCTTCAAGTTGAAGAGAACAAAAACAACCAATATTGTAAAAAATGTTTTAGCTCCTATTGCGAAACAAGAATTAGTTGGATGTTTGAATAATACTAAATTTTTGATTTTAATTGATGAGTCAACTGACATAGGGTGGGTGTGAAACTACAATGTGTATTATTGTACGCTTCTATGACAAAACCTATAAGAAAGTAGTGAGTTATTTTTGTGATTTAATACAAGTATATAATAAAAAAGATGCTGAACAGGTATATGAAGGCGCTACTGGTAAAAAATGTATTTTCAAATTGCATTGACTCCTTCAAAAAGAGCAATGTTGGCATAGAGAACATTATAGGTTTCGGATCTGATGGTTGCTCTACAATGATGGGTGCGAATTTTTACGGATGGCTGTGATTATCAAAACTGTAATTTGATTATCGCTAACGCTCTTTTGAATTTTTCAAAGTCCCATAATATACAAATAGAACAAAAGTTTTTAATCAAAGGGCACACCCATATGGAGTGCGATTCTATCCACAGTCTTATTGAGAGACAATCTAAAGGAGAAGATATTTTTTTACCTACCCTATGATTTTGTTAAAGTAATCAAAAAATCTCGTAAGAATCCCAAACTACTTGATGTCAAATTATTAACCCATGACTATTTTTTAGATTTTAAAGATTATCAAATTTACAGATAAATTTGCCCAGGGAACTCTAAAGGTGATCCTGAGGTTAAAGATGTACGTGCATTTAAGTACAATCCTAATTCTTCAGTTATAAAATTTAAGTTATTATTTGATGACGTATATTGTACTTTACCTCAAAAGGTTAAAACACTTAAAATTGAAATAAATATCAACTCATATAAGCCACTTTATATAAAACCAATTGATTTGACTCTTTTATTTTAAATTTCCAAGTAATTTTAACCTTTATTAAAAAAAAAAAAAATGACTAATATTTAATGTTGTTATTATTATTACTACTTTTATGATCAATTGTTTTTTTATTGTCACATATTACAATGTTCTATCAAAATTTTATATGGTAAAAACAAAAATTGATTGTTTATTTTATTTAAAGACTGAAAGAAACTGTTATAATGATTTAGTTTAAGGAAAAATGTTCATTTATTTTAAAGTTTCAAGTAATTTTAGTTTTTGTTAAAATATGTTTAATGTTTATATTATTAATTTTTTTATAACAATATTTGTTTTTATTTTATATTTAAAGATTGAAAGAAACAGTTTATGTTAAGTTATCTTTATTTTTATGATTTAATTGAAGTATAATATCAAGATATTAATTTATTTTAAATTTTGTTATTATATTAATATGTTATTATTACTAATATTCTATCAAAATTATATATAATAAAGACAAAAAGTGTTATTTTATAACATACTTTTTATTTAAACAATATTTTTGATTCATTATAATGCACACATAGGTTGTAGATACCTATATGAAATTTACATAATTTGTTAATCAGTTACGTGATATTATTTAATACAAAAATACAATGCAATAATACGTAAATGATGAAAAATATCTGTGAATTTCACGTATGTGCATTATAATTTATGAAAAATTATTTTTCCAAAATTTTTCGTAATTTATAGTTCTCTCATAATGCAACTAAGATAAAATAATACCATCCAAATTAATTTAATAATTAATATACAATTTAAATTGTTTTAATGCTTTCCTGAAAAAAAAATGAAAATGTAGATAGGAACTTGGTATTACTGTTTACCGAGGGGTAAACACCTAGGGGTAATCAGTGTACAAATAATAGTAATCCCAGGTAATCTTAGGTAATCCTAAGTAATCTTAGGTAATCTTTGGTAATCTATTAAATTATTTTAATTTTTTTTACAATTATTGGACAAATTATGATTATAATTAACTCGATAATTAATTAATATAAACCTCAGTATAAACTCTAGGTAGGTATGTATTTTATATTTATTATTATTATATTATGATTTTAGGGGTACACCGTAGTGGGTGGGTATTGAAATAATAACTTGTGTATGAACATGTACACTAAGAGAGCCATATACGAAGCAATATGTTGATAAACTTGTAGGCCAATGAGGTTGACGAAACAAATTGATATGTATGTGGCTTTGTTTATTTGTTTGACAACAATTTGCGTTGACTCTTTCGGGACGTCCACACAACAATCGAAAACCTATTCATATATTACTTCCAACAATCAACCACCATATGAAAATGATAAAGTTGTACTGTTAAGTTTAATATATTTGTTTTATAAGTAGGTAGTGTTTATTTTATTAAATCAACATCAATAATTTAAGAATAAATTACATCAGGGGCGTCATTTGGGGTGCCCTAAGATTTATGTGGAGCCGATCGATTCTTGCAAGCCTGATTGATTTTTTAAAGTCTATTGGAAATTTGAAGGGGGGGCTGGTGGTAAGGGTAGACCACGCAAAGAATGCGAAGAATTTTTTAATTTTTTTTTTTTTTTGCTTATTTACGTTTTTAAAGAATTTTTTAAACATTATTTATTAAACTTGAAATGACGCCCCTGAATTCAGAATTACATACGTTTAAATTTTTAGTTTCATAATTCTATACGCGCAATCTGTTAAGTTTGATTACGTGACATATTTAAATGAGTTTTTAATTTTTTTATTGGGTAATGTGTTATTAGATTGATACTGTAAAAATGTATATATATATATATATATATATATATATATATAAGTTAAGTTTTTGTTACAAAAATCGAGTTAGATTTTTGTTCTTTTAGTTTTTTTTTATATATTTCATCGAGTAGTTCATTTCAATAAATCAATAAATAAGTATCGTAACGATAATAGGTACATAGTATTATGTATTATATACGAGAATAATACATATTAAGGTATGTGTTAAACATAACAATAAGAGGTAGACGAGGAGGAAGGTAAGTAACTTGTACTAATTATTTTTATAATACATATAATGTGTGCATTAATTAAGGTAGGTACAGTGGCGTCCCGGGCATCACGTTTTTGGGGGGCAGCAAATTTAAAGAATGACTTTTTTTTTAGCCTAATTTTACGTTTGAAAGAGAAAGAGTATTATCGAAAATAGTTATGATCTATTTTTTTTTTTTGTTTATTTACGTTTTCAAAGATGTATTTTGGGGGAACAATTTGTTGTGTACCTACGCCACTTGGTAGGTACCTATTACCTATATGCCGAGCTATATGCTATACCTAAAGCTGCGGCGGCGCGGCGCCGTTTTCTATTGCTCCCGAGACTTGTCTCGTGAAATCCGTGCCACTCCGACCTAATGGACGCCCAGCTTAAGACGAGTTCTTTACACGTTCCACTACCATTACTTTTATAATATTTTCCGAAACGTGCAGCGGAAATTCTATATAATATATTATATGTAATCACCAATTATAAGTAAAATGTCAAAAATATTTTAAGTTTTGCACAATTCACGGGTATATTACACATTTTTCAATAGCAGATAAGAATTTGACGAGGCGCGCATTGCTTCTACGAAAATTATATTACTTACCGATAATTGTAAAGGGTAATTGTGTGTAAAAATGGTTATACAAAACTAAAAACGAGTTTGACGAGGTGCGCTTGGCTTCTATGAAATTATTAGTTATCGATAATTTCAAGGGGTTTAATGATTGCAGGAAAAATCATCCAGCACTCGCTTGTCATTGAACCAAACAAAAATAAAAATCAGACGATCACAATACCAATCTGCATTCCGAGCAGTCCATGTCCAAGCAAGTTTATAGTCTAATCGCAAAGTACATTTATTGACGTAAATTTTGTGTGGTTTTAATATTATTACATATATTAGGTATTTAACGGTACCTATTTAATTTGTAAAATGTTTAATTTTTGTATAGGAACAGATTGACTATTTAGTTCGAATATAAATGTATTTTTTTTACATACAATCTTCATTTTTTTTTATGGATGAAGCCATAAACAACAGCAACCGAAGTAAAACTTTGATGACTATCGCAATAGTTAGGTATGTTTTTTTTCTTCATAGTTTTACGTAGTACAGTATGATAGGTACCCAAATAACAATTTCCAATATATAATGCTCGATATAATGTTAATAAATATTAATTTTTGATTTAAAACCAAATATTTAAAATTTTATAATTATAATAATTATTCAATGTTTGTAATTATTAAGTATGATAACTATGCATTAAAATACCTATAAAAATAAAATAAACAATTATAATATTATAATTATAATTATGTTACCTATACTCATATTAAATTGTTATATTTCAGTGTTAGTAATTAATAATTTTATAAGTGTATATAATATGTTAAAAGAAAAAAATACGGTGGGTAAAATGGCTGGCCATAGATAGCGTTGAGATGGCCATAGAAGGGGAAAATGTAATTAAAAAATAATAATAAAAATTTCCCATTCCATAATGTTCATAAGACTATATTACTGAAAATGACATTCAAGATGTAATTACATGTTTTTGTAAATTATTTAAAACTTTATTAAAAGGACAAAGAAATAAAAAATGGATTCTGAGCAATTATTACCGTCATTTAACTAATAATTTAGAGTCAGGGTCTATAGAACAAACAAAATCAAAAATTCAACATAAAAATAATTTAAACAACTACTTTCCATCAATTCCAAGATCCATTCAGAATATAAGTACACCTTCAACTGCATCTATCAAATTAACATTTTCAAAATCTATTTTAGATAATTAATATCAGTGGCTCATTTACAGCAAATTACTGAACAATATTGTAAAGACAAACATCTTTTAACGGCTACGGATCTTAGCCCAGATGACAAAATGAATTTCCAGTCAGTCGAGAAAATATGCTCCCCGAAAGTAACTGACCTTTTAATCCAAATTCCAGAAAGTAAAGGAACAGAAATATTTTTTATTTTTAATTAAAATTATTTTTAATTATTTTAACCATTAAAAATAGCCTTATAAATTATTCAATATTATTTTGTGAGTATAGTTTTATACCAATAGTGTATATAAAAAAAAAATATATATATATATACGTACATTAAATGAAATGTTTAACAAAAAAATGTAAGTAGCATCATTGATTATATATAATCAATGGTAGCATACTATGCAACATCATACTATGTAGGTATAACTGAATATTGGTAAATAGTTGTAAATACCATACTAAATAAGTCGGTATATAGGAAATTACCAAAATATTTTCCAATAAAAATATTCTTATTTTTCTAAGTCATATTACAACAAGGTACAAATTAAAAAGAAAAGTAGTAAAGAAACATAGTAATCATTGGTAATCTTTAGTAATCCTAAATAATCTCAGGTAATCCTAGGTAATCTCAGGTAATCTTATGTAATCTCAAGTAATCTTTGGTATTCTTTAGTAATCTGTGGTAATCTTAGAAATCGGTAATCTGGTGTACAAAATTTGTGTCAGGTATTTACCCCTCGCTGTTTACCTAACGGTATGATGTAACAGTATGATGTTTATGTAACAGTATGATGTTTGGTTAAAATTTTTTCAACTCAAAATTAATGAAGATTAGGCAGAAGTTATCACAAATGAACTTAATTTTGATAATACTTCTATCTATACTTCAATCACAAGTATAACCGTTTCTAATCAATCACAAAATTAATGCATTAATTCTAAAGAGTCCTGTTAAGTCTGTACATGAAATTATGGCTAATATTATAAAATGGCCAGAGCCTATACCAATAACAACCAGAAGATTCAATAGAGTAAAGATACCCACAGTTGTTACTTCAGAAAATTGGCTTGAAATAAAAAGAGCACAATATAACGAAATGTTTTGAGAAACTGGGTAGACTGAAAATGTTCACACGGTGTAAAGTTTGACCTTAAAATATTTGCGTTGTGCGACTCAGGAAAGAACACGACAGTGTCATATTACACCATACGGTACCCCATTAGAAGCAATGTGAGCGGTTTTGCTAAAAATACCCGGTTTTCCCACAACTCCGAATCGAGACCACGTTTTCCTACGAGCGGTTTACCTATCTAAATAAGTAGGCCAGTAATCGAATAAAGCTGTGTATCTTACCTTGTCCTGTCACGTGGAAGGCTGGTCATCTTTACTCTGCAGGGAGCCATTTAGTCATGTCCTTGAAGGTCTTGATGACAGTGACTGCGTGGAACACGCACAAGACAAAATGATTGAAATTTATTTGATTTCCCGAGGACGTTTATTGAATGAACACTTTGAAATGATAAAATTAAAAATTAAAAATAAACCAAACTGTAAAGCACTGTGTTAGGGAAATTGTCGGACGTATCGCGTTTACGGATGAAACTTCCGTAACGGGGTACTGTGATCTCTACGAAACTGGTGTGTTACACGGGTACGCGCGCACCATAGGAAAAGGTACGTAGATAACGTAGACAATAAATAAAATGTAACCGTTATCAAATGATGAGAACTTAAAAAAGAAAATTCGAAAACGGTTGCTGAAAAGAAATAACTAGCACCCCATGAGTGGAGCAAAAGTCGAAAAACGATTATTCCGGTACCCGGTATAATCGTTACGCGGTGCGGTCAGTACAGCGACAGCCGGCGGACAGTCAAACGCACAGAACCCAGCCGTGGCGATTCAGTCATACAGTAGGGATGACGGGAGCGCTGCGGTGCGGCGGTTACTTGTTCGCGATCTAGTGGATTTTTAGAAGATAATGCGAGAAACTTGCCGCTTCCCGAGACAATATGTACAGTGTACATATAGAGGTATAGAGGTATACCTATATAGGTATAACATAATATTTTGGTGTACTGTGCATATAAAATAATATGATATAATATTATACACATATTTTTACCCAAAAAATAAAACAACAGTATTCTTTAGGACTTAGGAATATAAATAACAGCCTTTATTCTTTAATTAATTCGTATATGCCAATGATGAACACGAGCATGCATAAATATTTGGAATTCATTTACACGGAAGAATAATAGTTATAGTTGGAAAATAAAAACTTGAGAAATTCTTATTTGGAATAATATTATATTTTAGGAATGAATTAGTAATAATAATTATTTTGAAAACTATTTATTCGGTACCTACACATTCTTGATGCAACAAAGTCAAGAAAATAGAAATCCATATCGTTACTTATCAATGTTTTATCAATTTTTCCGATACTTATCCATACATTATAGTAAATTGGGTGTTCAATAAGAGCGTTATCTATTATTTCTTCGAATCTGGGATAGGATAATCTAGTATTATTATTTTATACTTGAAAGCAATGATAAAACATTGCATTAACATTCGATAAAAACGATTCCGAGAGGAGCTTCGGTTAATATACCTACTATTACTACCTACATACACACGCAGTCCGGCCCTGATTACCAACGAACCATACATTTATATTTTATTTAGATTTGCTGCGGCAAAACATAAAACATATTTGTAGACCTTTTTACCTTTTTTTTTAAATATATACCTATATCGAAAGCGTTCGTGGGCCGCATGTTTGAGACTTCTGCTATATAATCTACTACCTATATTATATTAGATTGATACTTGATAGTTGAACTTACATGAACGTTAATTGTATCATCCTCCATATTTAAATAATAAACTTTTGTAAATCTGAGTTTTTAAAATATATTTATGTAACTCGTAAAATGTAAAGGTTCGAAATGTATTTGGTCGCCCGCCCATTGCACGTACTGACGTACCGTAGTCGCATTCCGGAGTCTAATCTCGATACGAATATATATTATCATTGATTATATATTATATAGATTGTTCACGCTGTGTTAAAAATTGGAACGCGGCCAGTGGCGGACGCCACCTTTAAGCGCTGCTCGTTGATGTTAGTTCAGGCGGACCGCACTAAGTATGCGCTAGTAGTCACATTAATATTGATACCCGCGATTACCAGAAACGCATATATTTCAGTCGTGACTCGAGTTTCGACGGTCAATTATAGCAATTATAATATTGGTTTCTCTGCCGTTAATCACTAACCAGCTTAACCGCTTATCAGTTATTATGATCGTATTTTCTGTTTATTTTTTTTATTCAAATTTTAATACATGTATATTATTATATTATGACTATATTAGATTATATTTTTCGTACCAACGAGTTAATGAATAAAAATATTAAACACTCTTTATGTTTTGATATATGTTAAATAATATACTCTTTAAATGAATTCACTGTACTACAATCCGTCGCCATTCACCAGAGGTAAGTCAAATTTTACTTCGAAATATATGTATATGTATAGGTACATTAATAACGATTTGAGTTATTAATTACGTTTTAGAATAAATAATTTATTTCGTTGTATTACATTAAAACTAATCAAACACAGTCTCCATGAAAAAATTTCGTATATTTTTAAATACCTACCTAACTTTTTATTTTTCTTACGATCGTTAAATTAAACGCATAAGATTTGTTTAAACATATTGCATGTTTAGCGCTTATGTGTATTTGACGATTGATTTTCAATCCGGAATCCCTGGACAAAATTAATATTGAGTGAACCATGATTTGATACTAAATAGTATTTGTCATGAACTATAATTGTTATAAAAAATTCCAGCTAGTATCAATGTTTCTGGGCTTTTATAAGACCACGTCCAGGAAGTGGGTGGTGTCAGAACTTGTGGCTTTTTGATTTCTCTCTTAGAAGGAGCTATTCCATACCATTCCGAATCCAATCTGAATGTAACTGGTAGGAACTCATTACAATCTATTTGACTTCCATAAGTTTGTAAAATATTAGTTTTTGGGGCCATAAAATAAGTTTTATTATTATAGGATACTGACAATTCATTATAACATACAATCTGTTTAGCATAATATACATTAACAGGTCTGCATTTCAGCAGGTAAATTGCTTCTCCAGCTTTAATGGCTGTGTATCCTTGCCCCTCGCCCATATTTTATGCAAATTCATCTAAATTGTATGAATCTATACCATACATTTCTGATAACTTAAATTTGGTACCAGTGGGTAAAATTAATAAATTGTCTTTGCTAATAATATTAGCCGTACCTTCACTTAATTCTATTCTATAGTTTCCTTGAATAATAACATTTCTCTAAGACCATTTGTCAGAGAAAATTGCATGCCTTGACAATTCACAATGTCTGATTTCTAAGCTACTAAACGATGTCACATTAAGTTTAGCTCCGCTACAATCATATGCTATAAAACCATGTATGTTTGATAATGACAAAGCCAATATAAGTAATGTAGGTATTGTGTAAACTACCATCTTCTTGAATTTGTACCTATTGAATAAAAAAAACATATTTTATTTTAATTAATAATTATATAAATAAATAAATGTATGAAGAAAAAACAAATTTTTGAAATGTAAAAAATTCTTAATTGAGTATGATTATATGATTATATTTGAAAAATATTAAATAAATATATATATATGCATTTGTCTGATCTTTGTGAAGAAACACTGTATACTAAAATTGTTTAACTATACCTAAATGTGTTTATTTAATACAAAAATGTATACAAAGTATAAATATGTTTATTAAACATTTATTATTATAAACATATTATTTATACATTTTTTTTTAGTTTTTTTTTGTTGTTGTTATACCTATTGTAATGAAAATAAAAGCTGGGTATACTAGGGGTTAAGTCCCAAAACTTGATGACCTAAAAAACTTGAAAAAATGCACGAAAAAAAATGCATAAAATGACAAAAATTGTTAAAAATGACATTAAAAATTCTTATTTTAATATTTATTTAAATAAATTTGTGGACATATAAATTTAAGAAAAAAATATTACTTAGGTACTCGATAAACTCATTATTTTTTTAGTATAATTTCTTCTTTAGTTGAATTTCTTGTTTTCTTTTTTTAAAAATCAACCAAAAACAAAAAAAAAAAATAGTAATTTAGGACTAGGATAAACTACAGATAACAGTTATAACTTGTCCCGATCGTTCCATTACCTCAATAGAAATGAAATAATCGATTACCTAATAAAGGGTATAATTATTTATAGCTTAAGTACAATGACGTACATTTAGGGGATAAAAAAATATCGAAATGATAAATAATTATCGTATTTATTTCGATATATTATCGTTTTTTGTTTTGAGCTTTACTTACTGAATTTTCTAAAATATATAATAAAAATGCAATATATTCCCTCCAAAAGTATAAAAATGCATTAAATGACCGTATGGACCAGAATTCCCCAAAAATGCAAAATAAAAATGGAACTTTGTCAGCCATTGTATACCTAAACTTCCCAATACGTTCCATACTTCTACTGGTACTCCATCCAGTCCTACCGCTTTCTTATTTTTCATTTTTATCACAGTACTCCACACTTTTTATAATTAAAAATAATGTTTTAAAATAAAACACTTTTTATAATTAAGTATATATGTGTGTGTAGGTTCTGATAAACAGACCCCACCAAAGAAAGAAATTTAAGAATATAATAAAAAGTGTGCATTTTTAGAAAATACATAATACAAATTACAAATACATTTTGTCTATTAATTAAGCGTATAGAAAATATACATATAATAGGTATTTTCGTATTTTAATATGAAATATGTAGGTATATGGTTTTTTTTAGGATGTTAAAAACAAGTACATACATTTAAATGTATATAGATTAATTAAAAATGTCCAATATAAAAAAAAAAGTATTTTATTCCTATATTACACGGCTATACGGACGTACATCTACAAATTCAGTCTTTCTTGTAATGTACCGTGGCGCCGTGTCGTTCACGACCGAGCCGCACCGTCGACGTCTAATAATATAATATTGTTAACGAAACGATATGGATATCAAATAATAAATTCAATATTGTTATTCATATTCATTAGCTAAGACGGGGGGTTGTTGTTCTAGCGCGGTGGGTAGTCGAGGCGACGTTGTCACAAAAACAGGTTTATTATCGATGTGTAGTCCAAATATACCGGCCGTTAAAATATAACGATAACAAATATTATATTCTATCCATATCGCTAACGCTCCCTGTTGGGTACTTTTCGGCGCGTTCCCGATTTTGTATACACGTGAGCAATCTATATAATATATAATCAAATATCAATGCTAATACCTACATAATACATATATATATAATGTGTATAAAATAATGTGATATTATTATGTGGTATACTTTATATTATTAATTATATAATTTGTTTCACAACAACAGTACAGCTTAAATAATTAATTTTTATTTTCAATAATTAATATTATTAATTATAATTATGAATTAGTGGCTAGCTAGTTCCGTGCGATTTAGCATTAAGTATATTTAAATTGGCATTTTCTTGAAGATTTCTTCTTCTTTTTGGTATCCTTTTTTTTTATTTCGTTTCCTGGTCGTAATCTTTGACTCCCTCTGGTTATTCCAGGTTTTCTTTTGTTAATCGTTGTAGGTTGTAGGTTGTAGGACTCTAATTGAAGCACGACTTCTGTGTCTTAAAGAAATGGAACTTCCAGCAGATGCCAAAAAAACTATCACAGCCAGTTGCAGATTTAACATTTTCAATCTCTGAATATATTTAGAAAGAATAGGTAAAGATGTAGACTGATATTTAGAAAAATGATTAGAAATTAAACTGCAGATCTTTTCCTTATATTCTTCAGCCAAACTTTCATTTTGAATAATTTCTAAACTTGAATTGAAATTATTGTTAATGACATTAGTGTCATCGGGGTATTGCATTGCATTAGAAGTAGATGGCAAGCAATCTAATGGAACCTCTGAAGACATACTAAAATTGTCTGTAATATTAGGTACTAATGGCATATAAAATTTTTTTTCTTGTACTGCATCACTAAATGCTAACTTAGTTAATAAATACCGAGATTCAGGACTAATCGGCTGGTAAATTTGACATTTCATCTTGATAAAAATTAAAAACTGTCGTTTGATGCTTACAGAATGACCCATACTTCCCTTTAATACATGAACAAAATCCAACTGCAGTATTCACTTCATAAAACTTTGACGACGCCTGTTATTTTATTATTTTATATAAATTATCTCCAACTGACTCTATAAGATCTTTTTTAATATCAACTAAGTTGATCTTCAAATAGTAATCTAGGAGAATCACACCTTCCATTAACAAAATTTCTAAGACACCTAGTATAGTATTCTTCCATGCTTGTGCATATGAAGTCAACCAGATCCACTGCATTATAGGCTTTATTACGCGAAAGAACAATATCTTTGAAAATTCTTACATTTACCTCACTAAAATTATTAGTATGATGTCCATGCATCGATTCATCTCTAAATGCAATACACCAAAGTTCCTTTCTTTTCCAATAATTGTTCATATAATTTACCCACAGAGGATATTTAGTTACTATATTATTACCATCATTACAACTCGGAATTCTTGTCACAATTTTGAATGCCATTTAGGTTTCTTCTATAGTTGGAGATTGTAAGTAGGTTTGAAATTGTCTGAACAATATATTTCTATTTTCCATTTCAAAATTATGTTTTTTATCAAATAGCAGATTGACATATATGAAATCTACATAATAGTGACTTGGAATCTGGCCATACATGTTGAAGAGCCTGTCTTTCAGCCTCACTAATATCTGTCATAAAATGTAAAGGATATACTTATTAACAAAACGCAAATGACACTGCCTCTTTTAACAATTTAAATGCAGTGATATAATCATCTGAGGATTGACCTGATCATAACTGCTAAAGGTACTGCTCCTATACCACAAGCTGTAAGCATGAATTTCACTGAATGACCTTGTGAATCACATGATGCCGTACTATCAACAAACGCAATATCTTTAGCAAAATCTAAGCTATGTGCACGTTGCATAATGGGAGTAATTATCGTTATAGCAAAGGGATTTTCTTGAAATTTAACTATTATATTATTTTTCTCTTACTCATACATTTTTTTTTCCAATTTCTTTAAACCAAATCATATAAAAACTTCTATTAGTTTCTATTTATTTCTTCTTATATTCATATATAAACTATTTCTTCAAAGAGGTTAATGAGCCTCATTGAATAAGTTTGTATGGGGGCCCATGAATTTACAAATTGAAATAAATAATATGTGTAAAGTACAAAATGTATAAAAAAAAGTTATTTTAAATACCTACATGAAGTAATATTACAAAAATTGATTTATTTGTTTAGGTACTAATATTAAACTTTCAAAAACTAAAATTATAAATAATTATAATAACATTAAAAATTATTTTTGTTCTACAAGCAACATATATATATTTTAGCTATTAATTTATTAAATATCTAAATATATTTTGTTCTTTCATTAGCCAATATGAATTTTTTGTTTAAAATTCACAAAAGAAATACTTTAGGTATTTAAAGTCTAATAGAAGCATATTATATAGTTTGGGACCTATATGTATTAGAAAGTAGATTTTTTTTGTTTTCTATGTAAAAGTAGTACACTGATATTATATAATTGTCTAATATTTATTTATGTTATATATTTATACTTATGTATATAAGTACAGAAGCCTTATAGAATCATTTTTTAATGGTACCTAGTACTTTTAATTTTCTGTACAAATATTATATGTGGTACATAGGGTTCTTTATAAGATGATTTTTAAAACTCTATTTTTATATTTTTATTTTTCTTAATAGGTCTAAAGTTATGATATAGGCTCCTCCCCAATAGAGATACCATAATTAATAATGGATTCTACCAGTGTTTGATATACTACCTACTCTAATTTTTCTTTATTTATTTGTAACTAATTTTATATGGTTATTTAATTTAAGGCAAAGGCACAGTTTTATAACTAGATATTTACAGGTTTTAAAAATATTTTATGGGAGTTTGATAGATACATGTTTTCTGATTTAAACAATCATTATCATGTACACAAACTTCTTATATTTGGAATGTTAGAATTTAATTTGTAATATGGTAAAATGGAGTTATTCATTTAAATAGTTCCAATAAATATGAGATTAATAAATTATATATTATATTATAGTTTCTGTTTAATACATAGGTACTTACCTATTTTAAATATAACTATGATACATTTGCTACATTTATAATATATTTTTAAGCATTTATTTTATAATAATAATTTAATTTATAGTAAAAATGATTTAGGTATTTTGATAAATACAGTTAAATATTTTATTCCAATAACATTAGTTATAGTAACCTA
>JAIPRL010002978.1:0-52083 GCA_025469235.1 Pemphigus obesinymphae | reverse complement strand
GACGCTCATACGGAAATAGTTGAAAAACTTATCTGGATTTTCTCGTAAATTTGAAAATAAAGTGATAAAGCCACCTCTTGTTAGCCTATCATCAATGTAGGGATGTACCCAGTAACGTCTCTTTTTTTTTAAAACAAATTTTTTATAAATAATGTACGCGAAAATCGCACGTTTTTTTCGATAGACCTCCATTACCTACAGAAAACCAAATACGACTGATGGTATTGTTACGTTTGTCTTGCAGCGGTGCCGCACGTTGAGCAACGGACGTGTGCATGAGTTGCTGCGGCGCCGCAGCGGCACCGTGCGGGGCCGCACGTTAAAAATACGCATGTGTGCATCTAACACTGATAAGAGACACTCGTCTGGTGTACACACTATTGTAAGCAAAAATAACTTTAAATGTTTTTAATTAGAAATTGTAAACGCCAATTATTAATATGATTTTTTATTTTCACTGCATGGTTATTTAAGAATGTAGTATTAAGGAACTATTCAAAAAAACTTTGGAGTAGGTGATAGAGATATTAAAAAAAATTATAACTTATAAATATTACCTTGCATTTTCTGATGGGTTTTCATTTACTATTCCCTTAAAATGGAACTGACAAACTGAGCACTAACCAATATTGTCACATTGGATATATAGTTTGAACCATTTAATGCTACTTTTGCCGTGTAAAATGACAGACAGCATGCCGATTGGGTATGTATCCAAAAATACTCAGCTATTATAAGCATTCAAGTCTTTTTGGACAATACATCATAATTTTTATTATTTTACAAAGGTCTCTTTTTTATCAGAAAATTTGTATTTAACTCTTTATTGTTGGATTGTTTTCCATTCATCAGCAGAAAAAGTAAAGACAAATTTTTTTGACTCTGAATTTCATCACTAAGTAATTCATCAATGGTTCCAGAATCTACACAAAAAAAGTATATACATATTTATATTTAAAACGTATACAATTACAAAGTATAATAGGATTATAATTTTACTAACCATATCCATCAGTGAGTAAAATATTTATAGGCAATTCTATATGTGGTGATTTAATCTTAGGAAATCCAAGTTTTTCTTTGATTCCATGATATCCTTTATAAACAAATACATGAAGAACGCCTTTGGATATGCGATTATTCAGTTTACAACTTATATCCTGCCACACACTATTTGATGCCTCAACTACTTCTAAAGAAAAATTAGCAAATGAGTAAGTATATAAGTTGTATTTCGATGTATAGGTAAAAGCTATAAATATCAATCAAATTAATATTACACATAACAATTACAATAATACAACTTTATAATTACCTTTATTACCGACAACATCTATACTAATTCCTCTTTAAAATGTAAGACTGTATTAATAATAATTGAGGGTGGGAGAACATGTTTTAGTACAACCATTATTATTTATTAAAAATATATTAAATAAAGAGATGTATTTTAATATATTTACACATTTAAAAATAAAACAATTTAACAGACAGTGCACAAAACAAATACAGCGATGAAAATTCAAATAAAAAAAATTTAACACATTAAAAATTAACAACTTAAGAATTAAATTAAGTATTATAATTACATAGAGTATTAAATATTATATTTACTCTTTGGGATAATAGTAATATATAGAAAAATAATAAATTTTTTTTGGAAAAATTTCATTTTATTATTATATTCATGAATATTTTTGTTTAAAAAAAAAGTTTTTTAAAATACAACTTCTCCAGAGGTTAATACTTTCTAAAGATTAAAAATTTTATATTAAATATTGTTAAATATATCATTAAATATTATATACTATATTATAGTAAACACTTTTTTTCATGTAATTCTATAATATATAGGATTACTTAAGATATCATAATTTTATTAATATTATTAATATGAATTTATAGGTATATTATTAATTTATAATAATATTAATATATACCTATAAATTCACTTTTTATTTTAAAAAAAATCATGAATTTATTATTAATTGTTTGAAAAAATAATGCATATTATATAAAATGTAATGAATAATTATATCAGAATTATTCTTAAGAGGATGTCACACACCCGATTTTCAAAGGGGTTTTTATAGGCAATTCTTTATGAAATTTAAAAAGAAAAATGAAAATCAGACAATTTAAAAATATTTGAATATATTTTTAAAGTAATTTAAAAATAGTCTTGTGTCAGTACTATTTTTAATTGTGTAATCACGATATTAGTTAAAAAACTTATTTATTACGTATTTTTCATTTTTATCAACTTAAGAATATTGTAGAAAGATAAAATGAAAAATAAAATATAAAAGACAAAATTGTCAGCGACTAATATAGAATCGATTTTTATTATTTGCATTTTTACACGATTCATGAACTATTAAAAATAATCGATATTTTAACATCTCATAAAACGTGTAAAAATACATGTATCAAAAATCGGCTCCATCAGTCCTTATATAATGCTGTTAGCTATAATTTGTTTTTTGTTTCATATTTCTAAGTCTAACATATTTGTAAGTTAATATAAAAGAAAAATGCTAATGGAAGTTTATCATTGAAAAATTTTGGTGTAGTGTCCTCTTAAAATTATATTCTATATAACTTTAATAAAAAGTAAATACATTAACAACTGCCTGTTGGTAAAAAATTAATTAATTTAAATAAAAAATACAAATAACTTTTTAATTAATAAAAATGTATGACCAACGTATTGCCTCTGAATTTTATTCAGTTCTTTGTAAAACTGTTCTTATGAGTCCCATCTAACTTACTTTGGAGTAGTTGCTACAACTTCATATAGGATAATTTTTGAGTAAGAGGACGTCGTACTGAAAGTTTTGAATGGAAAAACATGTTTACGCAAAACAAATGAAATGGCATTTAAAAATAATTTTAGCGTTAAAACACATATTATATATTTGATAAAAAAACAAGATTGTAGAAATGACCTCATCGGCGTTTTTCAAATAATACATTTAACAAAAGTTACAGTGTCTTAAAATAGAAAAAAAAATAGTATTTTGTACCTTCTATAACGAGCTTAATATTTAAAAAAATTTTAAAACCCCAATGAGGTTATCTTTGAAACGCTGTAATCTACAAATTTAATAATAGGTGTTATAACTTTAATACCATTTTAAAACGCTATTTTATTTATTTTGTGTAAACGTCTTTTTAAATAAATATCGTGATTAACTAAAAAATAGTACTATTTTTTAATTAATATTAAATTATATTAAAATAGTTTATAATTGATAAATTTAACTTTTTCTTATAATGTCTAAAAAACTATCTATACAGAACCCCTTAAAAATGGGGCGTTCGACGTCCTCTTATTTAGTAGGTATTTTAAAAAACTACATTAAAATAAATCGTCCCTGTTCATTCGCAAAGCAAAGGCCATTGAAAAGGTAACTTACCTTTGCTACTGGACATATTATGTGGTTCCGTCCAATAACACTGTCAAGTTTCCAACTTCCATTCAACGAAGCAATGTATACTAACATACATTATTTAAATTTTAATAATAATAATCGAATGTAGTAAATATAAGTTATTTTTTCATTATTGCCATTTAGATTACAGTAGATCATGTGATCAAATTGTATATTATTGAACCAATATCAATAAAAGCAATTAAAGCATATCAATTTAAGTAAAAAACTAAAACATCAAGTGCAGCTATAAACCACGAACAAAATTAATAAGGAAAGAAGACTGAATGATTTTACTATCTACATCTAAAAGATGCAGTTGTTATAAAATATTTGTTGAAAACTTTATTTACACTTACAAATTTACCTATGAGTATAAACAATTTACTTATAAATTATAATTGTACATATAATATATATTTAATAATTTATAATAAACAGGCTCAGATTAAAAAAATACGATTCGAGCGGTATAATTTTATTTTATGAAGTAAATCAAAAATTGATCGCATTAAAATACAAAGTATAGAATCATTTGTCATTAAAAAAAATCTCTTTTAACAGGTTTTGTCAGAAGTTTTAATTAATTAAAATTAATTTCTATTTCCCTTGCAATGCATTATGATCAATAGTCAGGGGTTGAAACCAATTTGATTTTTTTCAGCTTTGGGGTATCGGTTTTAAAACAGGTATTTAATTTTCATGGTTATCGGTTTCAGTGTTTATATATCTATTGTTTTCGGTATTTAAATAAAGTAGGTTAAGGGGGCTGGAGCATGACCTATTCTAAGGCGTAATGATTAGGCATTTTATGTGGCATGTATATTTTGGTCATATAAATGTTTAAGTGTGTAAATTAACATTAGTGTGCGTGAGCTGTAGATTCCAAGAATAGTTGAATACCGATAAAAACTTAATATATTGCATACTTATATATTACATACAGGGCCGGCAGAAGGGCAATGCAACCGAAATAGTTGCTTAGAGCCTAGAATAGAGCTCCACGCCATTTGAAAGGATTAAACATATATTTTATTGAGGACTATGATGAAAAACACAATATTTTTTATTTATTTCTTTTTACGCATACTTTTCATCACAATATTATTTATTTTCTAACAAAACAAAGTTAAAATATTTAGAGATTCGAAAAATAAATTTGCTTTGGGTTCCGTAATTCATAGCGCCGTCCCTGATTATATACATATACCAGCTGTATGCTATACCTATTACCTATATACAATTGTCACTGCATTGTATGTACAACCGGTCTATAGTCTGTATAGTATGTGCACTGTGCAGGTACCGCGGTCGATTTTATTTCATTGACAATAATTTATTGAATAATTTCGTATTGCGTTTGCCTGTAATAAATTATAATAAAAAATGTTCGAGTCTATCATATCGATTTTATCATGGAGTTTATCGTATAGAACTTACAATAAAATAGGTTTTTTTTATCTAATATAACTGGGCTATAAAACAAAACGCTAAATCGGAAATCGGAATATAAAAACTATTTAAAGAGACACAGGCACGCGCGTCTTGTCACTTGGATCTCCAAAGCAAATATTGTAGTATATTGTAGTACAGTACTACAGTAGAGATCGACATTAACACGCCGTGCACAGCGTTCTCGCACGCACATGCAAATATAAAATATGTAATGAAAGTACGACGGTAGGTATACCAAATCAATTTATAAACAAAAAAATTGTTTTTACTGTGACAAAATTGTGAGACATTGATTTTAATTCCGTAAAAAGATTAATATTGTTTGACATCTTTTCTAAGATTTAATTTTCGAAGTATGAATTTCCGATTTAGAATTATACACCAGTAAAAATACTTAAAATATGAAAATTCGTTTAATCATAACAAAGTCAAAAATGCATATTTCGAAAAATCCTAGAATAGATGTCAATCTTGTGATTTTTACGGAATTAAAATCGAACCAAATAGTTAAAAACAATATTTTTTTGATCGAGTCAAACCACATTAATGATATATAAAAATAATATAAATAATATAAAAATACTTATAAAAATAGTATATTTTTTAATTCACAAAATTGAAAATTACAGGCATAAAAATAATCGTAAAATATGAAACAAATTGTTATTAGTAATGGATAAATTCGGTCTTGGTCTTGCAGTCTTAGTCTTGGTCTTGCAAAAATGCAAGACTAAGACCAAAACTGTACTAAAGCTAGCAAGACCAAGACCAAGATATTACTATTTCATAGCAAGACTGAAATAAAAATGTATGCAAGACCAAGACCGAGACTAAGACTTATAATGCAAGACCAAGACTAAGACCAAGACTTGACTGCAAGACCCTTGCAAGTCTTGCTTTTAAATAAAATAAAAATTAATGAATTAAATAGGTACGTTATTTATTACATTTTTTTTTTGTTATACATTATTTATAATTCCACACCAAATCTACAGATTTCTCGTAATGCGATCATCAATATCCTATTGTAATATTTTCGGAAATGATTATCGTTTATCAAATATATGAGTAAACAGATATTCTACTATTTCTTGTTCGGTGTTATCGAAAACAGTCAACTACACAGGTACCTACTTAATGATTTTTTTGTGAACGAAGGGGGGAATTACCCCCAATTCTCCCTGTATTCCCCCTTGTGTACGTATAAATAAATTATTTATTCTTATTTATAACCTTGGTAAAAAAAAAAATCAAGGCTGCAAGAATTTTTCAAGACCAAGACCAAAACCAAGACTGAGTTACCAAGACCAAGACTGACTTCTACTGAGTCAACAAGACTAAGACCAAGATTGACTTCTACTGAGTCAACAAAACCAAGACCAAGACCAAGACTGAGTAGACAAGACCAAGACTGCCATGGTCTTGGTCTTGGTCTTGCTTTGTGCATCACTAATTGTTATTGATACTTATATCTAAATTTCATTAGTCATTAATGGTTAATATTATATATAAAATATAAACAGAAAAATATTGTGCTAAAAAGTATAAATAAGTGACGTAGTGAAAGAACTTTCTGCAACATGAGCCTGAATTTTTTAAATACGGATTTTAATAATTCAGCCTTTGAAAGAAATTTAATAAGACAATAAATAATACATAATATTAATTTTATGCGATACAAATATTGTAATTTTACAATGAACTATATGTTTAGTAGGTACCTATGTAGGTACTATATTTATTTATTTTTTTGATTTTTGACCAAGAGCCGAGGAGAATCTTTTGCATTAGTATGATATTAATAGAAATTTGACTGTAGATGGCACATAGCATTTTTCGAATTTTCCAGTACATTCCTTGGGGAAGAAAAATAACTTTATTTTATACGGTGTATGTACCTAGTCATGTACTATATACATACCTACTCATACATATACAATATATACTTACATAGGTACTATGTATACTATACATAACTATATACGCACAGACTATCTATACCATACGGTGTATGAGTTACACCGTATACATATTTATACATAATAGGTATTATTATGTAATTTATATTTTATTATATTTGTTGTATACTAAAGTGCGATTTTTGAATTATTGTAATTCAATAAAGTGTGTATCTGGCTAAAATAAAAGGCATATTTATTCGGATAATATACTAGAATAAATACTGAAATAATATACCCGTAATAATATAGGTATGGTAACATTATAAAATTTTCTTTTCTGTAAGTATATCACACCGAAGCTCAGCTCAGAATCGCTTTTTCAAATGTAATGATTTATTATTGCTTTCAAATGCAATACATCCACCAATAGTATTATATCCGATAATCGAAGTGCTTCCATCCCTACCTACTGACTCCCGACTATCAAAGTGCACCAATCTCTTAAAAAAAAATGTATTACTTATGTTCAAGCAATCGTAATGGCGGTACACAGCTTTTAATATGGCCGCCTTTAAAGGAAATTTTATAAAACTATAAATAATATGCCTTTAATTCGAAGGGAATATTATTTTTTGTGATTTTTTTTTATAGAAACTTTACCTTAATACACAAACATTTAACGTACGGAGAAGAAATTTTTTTATTTTGGCCATTTTGGTGCCTTTAGAGACATTTTCAATAAAAACACTTAATATTTTTGGAAAGAGGGTGATTTGAGGCTCATTTTCTAGCCTAACCTTTATATCTAGACAAACATTACAAGAACTACAAGAATTTTAGAGAATTAAACGATAAAAATTTTATTATTATTAAGTATAATATTTATAGATATTTTTAGAAAAAAACCAGATTAGGATGGGGAATTAACCCCCCACAAATTTATTTCGCCTTTTTAAAAAAAATGTATTCCTCCCACGCTGTACCAGGGGCATTAATGCACTCATATTATTATGTATTTTTTATACATTGATATATGAAAAATCGTAAAACGGTTTAAAACAATTATTTGCATATAAAAAATACATCATCTTAAAGGAAATTCCTTCTTCTACAATTTTTTCTCAAGCTATTAATCGTACGACTTAAAAGCGAGATATTTACAAAAAGGCTATATATTTTTTTTTTTGTGTAAAAAATATTATTTTTAAAAAGCTGTAACATATCAATGGTAATAGGTGTTGATGTATTGTTCAACTACTATGCTATTATTGGTACCTCCTAATAAAATATAAACATTTGAAAATAAAAGATTAGAAATATACTAATGTCCAATACTCGAAATCACAACGCGCCCAGATCACCGATTATAATTTTGCATTATAATCATTAGACACATCAAAAACTGGGGGGTAAACTTACCTACGCACATGCACATGTCAAATGTCATTTAGTTATTAAAATAAAAACTAGTACTTTTCACGAAAAACACCGCTTGCCATATTGCGTCATGGAATGACATTTACTAATTTTTATTCTGAAAACGAATTTGAATTCACCATTAAATTTACTGTGTTTTTGTTTTTAGACATTTTTCAAATTTAATCTAGATTTATTTAAATTTTCAAAATAAATATTTGTATGTTTTCATTTTTTTATACTTAATTTTTCAGTCATAAAAAAAAAAACAAAACAAAAAAAGTGCGAAGACAGAAACACAGTAAACATTATGAAGAATCCAAATCTGTTTTTAATGTTGAAAGTCGTACATGATGTTTTTGAATAAAAATTCGCCGTTGCCCAACCTCCTTATGTTATACTATTTCTATTTTTTTCGGTTATACCTACCGGTTTAAAATTTAATGTTATCATAAAGAAAATTGTCCAGAGATTTTGAAACAAATTCGGTTTCGAAAAACGATTGGCAAAGAAATATTTAAAAGAACATTTTGTATCTTATTTAGAGATAGGTATTTGTTATACATTTTGATTTCCAATAATATTGATATTTTTACGCATACATATCTATTATTCGTTAATCAATTTAAAGTGAAAACATTCACATTCATGAATTCTCACCTATGGTTTTTGAGGGATAACTATTAAACCAAAGTGGTACAATTTTCGAAAATGGTCAAATTACGTAATAAAAAATTCCGAGGTGTACTTGAAAATATTGTTTTCTTTCATTTTGATAGTAGGCGATTTGGCTCCAAATTTACTCTCATCAAAATTATTTGTAATCTTGGTAAAAATGTTTTATGGTACCAAAAATCACCTATGTACTCGTAGCATCTTTCCAACTATACCTATTGGATTAAATTTAAAAAAAATAACGATTAAATATCCCCTTGACGAAGTTGAAACTTTGAATTCTCTATAAATTATTATAATAAAATCAAAAATTTAAACTTTTAAGACTTAAAATGGGTAATAATAGATGGTTATTATGAATTTATTAAAACTTTCACAGATGAAAAATTAAAATATATAATTTGAATTCAATTTTGTATTAATGGTTCGAATAAGTATATAGATAGTATAAGGTACATAATATTATGTACTACAATATTATATCCTTGACAAATCCTCTTAACATCAAAAATAAAGGCATATTTTAATTAGATGTTTTTATAAACTTTAGCCTGAACCAGTATCTTCGTCTCCGTCGTTGTCCATTTGTTCCTAAATATCATCTACCTCAACTGTTTCGTCAGATACAGTTACAACTCCATAACCGTCCCCACCGTCTGATAAATCATTTTGCGTCCCATCATAGGGTTTTCTCCAGACATCTTCCCTATTGTTAGCACGTTCGAAACTCCCGACACTACCGCAGGATGATGACAGCGATGATAAAGGTTGACGCCTATCAGACGACCGTCTAGACGACGTTTTAGGTTCCATGTTGAACTCCATATCGTAATACTGCTGCTCTTCATCCCCGTCTGTCATCCATGATACTTCCTCATCTTCCTCTCCGTTTACATCGCTAAAGCTCACAACAGTCGGTGTAAGTGATGTCGATTTTGGTGGTAGTCTACCGATTGGAGGGAACATTTTCCCCTTATACTTCAATGTATGTATTTCCTTGGAAATTTCCTGTTTGCGTTTTGATAACGTGTTATAGACTTCTTTCAGTGCGGCCATATCGTCGAAAGTATTTTGGCTTTTCATGGCCAAGTCCTGGACTATTTTCTGTAAGAATTATAACAATGGTTATTATGTTTAGTGTAAGTTTTGTGTAGGTACAATGAATTATTTAAAAAATACAATATTTCAGACTGAATATTTTATTGTGCACAAATGAAGTAAATGAAATACATAGGTAGTGTACAGGAGGGAACAAAACAATTTTGTAATTTATATATTGCTATGATAGTTATGTATATTACACTGAGCTCTGCTTAAAATTGTTTTATAGAAAGTAATAATTTATCATTTCTTCCAAATTGTATATACCCACAGCCAGTGAAGTACTTTCACGCCTCACTGGTTACCTTCTTTATTTTGTTTTTACTTATTAATATTTATAATAATATTCTAGTAATTCTTTGATAGTCATATTTGGTATAATTATATTTATTATTTTTATCATCAATGTACAACTTACATTATCTTTATAGTTATAATATATATTCTTCTTCTTCTCCTTCGCCTTCTCCCCCAACTATTTGGGGTCGGCCACCCTGGTCCTACACTTCTTCAATTACTCCCACCTTACTCATATCACTCGCCATCACATCCCCCATCTAATTTTCGGTCTTCCTCTAACCCTCTTATATTAGTTATAATATATATTATGTATGTAATAATGTAAATTTATGGACGAGGGCCCATATGTAGGGCATGAACTTGTTCAGTGAAGCTCATTTTTTGTGAAGAAATAGTTAATTAATAAACAAATAAATTGTACATTTTGAGATTTGTGTTAAAAAATTAAAAAATCAATATGAAGTGGTTAGTACCTATTACTAATATTTTTAAAAATATTTTAAGTCTATTACACAATTTTGTATTTTGGCAATATAGATACCTATATATTATATAGTTGTAAAATCACTTTCAAATAGACACAATTTTATTTGGCTATAACTTATAATATTGTAATTTATTCAGAAGATTATTTGAGAAACTTAAAAATTTCTGTAAATTCCTAACTTATATAACTTATTTTGTATATTATAAGTAATTTATATTTTGAGTTCTTAAAGTACAAAAACAATGTTATATTATTTATTTAATTAACTAATACAACAGATAACAGGATTTATTTGTTTTCATCAATTTTTAATTTTTAACATTTAATTAATTGTACATTTAAAGTAAAGGTGTAAAATAAAAATGGCGAATTTTTAGATGACCAATGTTCACAAGTAGTGTATCAACATTAAATGTTGTCCTATACTTTGTACATTTCTTACTGAAACTCACAAGCTATAATAAATACTTTATGGTGATTAGTGATCAATGTTTTAAACATAATATATTTCGTTTTCAATACAACAATTAAAAATATTAAAAAGTGGCTGGGTATCAGTTGTGTGTACTCCCATTCAGAACATGTGTAACCATCAATATTAACTACCAATAGCCCTGCTATAACAAAAATGCTGATATCAAGTCATAAGTTTTTATCAAAAGAATAACAATCTCCAAAAAAATTATAGGAAAAATTACATATATAATATAGAAGTCACTCGTAATTTATCCAACATAATGAGCACCAAAGAAAAATCATTACAAATATTTAACTTTTGCATAATTATCACTTAACTATAAGTCCTCACTTTTTATACTCTTTCCACGTAGTCTTTAAATAATATTCAGAGTTAAAATTCATTTTGAAATGACAAAAATGAGGATAGATAGGCATCCACTTTAAATGCATATGTACCTATAATAAATTATTGGGTATTGGTATATATTTACAGTTTACTTTAAACAGTGACATAGCTATAAATTAAAGCACCCTGGTACCAAATCAAATTTTTGAACCCCCTAAAATAAGAAAAAAACTACATGCCTAGAGTTAGAGAAATGAAGAGATAATAAAAGTTTGGCGACTCTAAGAGTCGACACCCAGGGGCAATTGACCCTGCAGTAGCTATGCTACTTACTTTGAAATACTGTAAATTATCATTATTTTATTCTAGTTTAAAAACATTGGCAATAATAATATACATCTATGTATAAAAATCTTTGTCTGGGTACTTTTTAAACACTCTGTGTAAATAAAAAATAATTTTAATTTTAATTAATTAAAATAACTAAAGTATGTTAAAAATGCATTTATTTTATATCAAATGAAATTAAAACCATATTCTTTCTAATGTAGTCAAAGTTCATTTTAAGCAAGTCAATAAATTAGAGTACGAACTTATGAAAAAAAGCTAATAATGGTAGTGGTAATAGATGTATTGAAAATTAAATCAATAATAATAAATCATTTCTTATGATAAAAAGATTACGAGTGAAACTCTATGATGTAATATACCTACAAAGAAAACTTTTAAAAAATTAAAATTTAAAAATGTACAATATCTGCTCAATTTAATTGTAAAATACATACTTTGTGAAACTGTCAAGTTTAAAGCAAGATATTTTGTTAACCCGATATAACACCAGAAAATATTTTAACAAATCTATAATCTTACATAGAAACATAGCCATGAATATATCTTTATTTTTATTCCGTGAGAGCCTAAATAATTTATCAAATTATCTTTAAGTTTACAATATACTGAGAAACTCCTAAATCCCAATCTGAAAAAAATTGCAATATTAATTATATGAAGACCTACATAATAATAATATATAGGTACCTATTTTACAATCAATTTATGTTTATTTATTGGAAATTAATCATTATTAAGTATATTAGGCTAAAATTATCTCAATACTAAATAAATTTTAATTAAATATTTTGTTTGAAAAAAATAACTCACATTATTTTTTTGTTGAACAGATAATGACTGATGAAGTTGCTGAATGCCTTCATGGACAGTTTTTAAAGTAATGGTCTTGATAGTATGGGCCCCTAATAGATCTGTTAATATTTCTTGATGAGCTCTGATTTGGTTCTAAAATTGATTTTTTTAAATTATATTTCTAAATTAGCAGATAGGTTAGAAACTTTTATATGTATAATATAGTAATTACTTTTAATAATTTTATTTCTTTGATAAAATTTTCCTTTGTTTCTTCTGTATGAGACTTGGCTTGAATTATCATATAATTTATTATAGCCATTTCCATGTCGTCTAAAAAATTCCAATCTGTTTCTATTTTAAATTTTTTTATCATTTCATCCCTAATGGCCACTTTATACTTTTTCAAAATATGTTCCATCACATTTATTTCCGCACGCAATTGTTTAGCAATTAACTTTTCATTTTTGTAAGTATCTATAATTTCTTCTCTTTCTTTTTTCAACTCTGTCACTCTGTTTGTCAAAACTTGCATAACATTTCCATACACTAAGATTGAACTATTCAACATGTTAGCCTTGGTCATTTGAGATTTATTTAATACTATTGTTGTTTCTATATCATTTAATTTAAATTGCTTTTTAATCTATAACATTAATATTAAACTATATTAATAATAGTTTGATCAAATAAAATTTTGAAAAATAATTCAAATAGTAAGTATAAAGTATATAAATGAATTAACAATTTACAAATTAAACGAATAGAACATCACTAACCCGGTATGCTTCTAGTTCATCTATGTTTTGATTTAACCCATTTTCAATAATGTCCAATTCTGTGTAAGCTAAACTTAAATTTTTATTTGATAACTCCATCTGTATCTTAATATTTTCTATGGATTGCTCGATTTTGTGTCGTTGTGACCTCAATTCAAAACTTAAAGCAAACAGTTTTGGATCGCAACCTTCTGGTAACACGTTTTCATCGAATACTCTAAATTTACCCATTATAGTTAATGAATCTCCATTTCCATTTTTAATAGATTCTGGTTCAGAATCATTACTATCTTCTGACGAAGAAGATGAAAGGGAATCTGAAAAATCTTGAATATTTAGGGCACATGAAATTGGTTACTAAGTTATTATATATTTATTTTTATTAAAAATGTGTTAATTTTTTTCATTTATTTCTGAAAATGTTTATTATTTATATATATTTTTTTATTTATTTTAATAAATTCTGAAGAAAAAACAGTACTCAATCAAAAATTGTCTCAGAATTTTAACATCATTAATTTCTGTAAGCCATACATTTTTCATTCTCTTTTATTTTAAAACTTTCTCATTATTCGTAGATATGGTTAATTTCAGAAACATTCGGGTCTACGGACATCATTATAGTTTTGTTATCGGTGATTTTACTATTATTTCCTTGCTACAATAACCATAGAATTAACTTTAAGAGTATATAAAACTTTATTAATTGATGATCATAATATATAAATCACCATATGGTTTTGTTATTATGTATAATGAAAGTAAAATTTTGATAGTTAATTAAAAGTCATTGTCGATTTGTTATCAAGTGATATGACATGTCAATATTTTACTTTATTATATTTAAAAAAAAATTATTACATTACCAAAATTTCCGTTGTATTATAACTTTTTATCACCCATTATTTTTGAAAGCATCACAAATTCTCAATGAGAAGACAGATGTCTAAAAAACAGTTTTATGTTTTACATACTTAAGCATTTTTGAGGTTCTATCGAAACTATAGTAAATGGCTCAGGAATGACAAAAATATAGAAAAATATATATGATTCAAATACTGTTTTACACATGACAACTAGAAAAGCAGTTTATCAAACCATCCAAGATTACCTGATAGTCGATGCCATTCTAAATTCTTTATTAGTTTCTGACGTATTCTCCAATATAATGAAAATCTATTCCAAGAGATGAATGATTTATTTAATAATGTAATTTCAGGTGAAAAATCTATTGAGGATTTAGAATGTTTAAGTATATTAGATCATATTATAATTACTTTAAATACAAAGAAAGTTGAAAAATGAAAAACACACAAAAAATAAAGAATTATACAACCGAAAAATCGTTTTTTTTTTTTTTTTTTTTTTTTTTTTTTTTTTTAATTATTATTATTGCATAAAATTATGCTACTAAATTAAACAAAAAAATTGATATCTTAAAAAAACATTCTATAAGAATTATTTAGCTATGTACACACATTTGAAATGTACGCGTAACATCATTAATATATGAAGTTGGCGTTGCATACGCATATTTCCTATACCATAGAATGTAAATATTACAACTCACAAAATTTAAATGCTTATAGTACCTATAATATTCAAGTTTTTAATTGAAACTACATAAACATTTTAAAGCAAATAATATGTCTGGTTGTATTTAAAATACAATTAATTATTAAGATTTAAATAACTTATTTAAATATTGTTAGTTTGTTATACATATAAACTTTTTATCTAAAAGTGTTAGGTACTCATATTGTTTTATTAAAAATGTTATTGAAAGATCCTTTTTTATTTGCATACCTAAATCACATATTTTATTATATTATTTTTAATGTATTAGGATTATAAAGTTTGAAAAAGTCATTTTTATTTAAACTATTGTTTAATAATGACAGTTTTCTTTATTATGTTTTAAAATAAACTTTTTTAAATGTTGTTGGTTTTGTTGTACATACACACTTTTATCTAAAAATATCCCTCCTATTGTTTTATTTAAAACATTAAAAGTTAAAACCTTTTTTAATTTAAATATTTTCTTTTTATAAAACACATAAAAAAGAATAAAGTATGTTTTAATTAACATAAAAATATGTTATATGACTAGAAAGATTTCAACAAAAACGTTTAACAATGCAATATATAAGAACACCTTATTCATATTAATTACATTATTTTTATACATTATAAGTAAAAAAATAATTTTATGGTGCAACAACCAGACATATGCATACTTTTATTTTATTTTTTTAAACATTTAAAAAATATTTTTGATATTTTTTTTTTTTCATAATATCAATTATGAATATTTCCAAGGTATTTGAATTTATTTTTTGTTATTTTTTAAAACTATTCGTTAATTTGTAAAACAGTTTTTTATTCCTCCTGAACAATTTTAAAACGTGGATATGTCTGGTTGTTGCTGAAAGGTCTTCTATTGGTCTAGAAAAAATGCATTTTTACATTTCCCAAACGAAGGAATTAGTCGCCTAAACAATTTCAGAAATGAATCGATATTATACGAATTATACTTATAGGTATTGTAAATTATAACATTTGAAAGTTAATAGTTAAAAATAAATGACAAAGATATTTGCCAAGATATCTAATATTACATAGTATCTACACTATATTTTACAAAACATATAGATACTAAACCTGATTTTAGAATATAATCGTATTATTATTATATAAATATTATACTGGTATGGGTACCTATAACAACATAATAACCAAAATTTTATAAGAAACACAAATATATATATATTAAAAGATCTAAATGATTATATTATAGAGGTATTATTTCATATATTATACTTGTACATTGAAAAAATCAAAAACTTTTAATTTATCTTTTGTTTTAAACATAATCATATAAATATACTTTTTTCTATATTGGTACTAAATTAAAGATAAATTTATAATCTTTAAAAATGTTTATATAGTTTAAGTCAAAAAATTGAATATTACATGAACTATAAGCATACTTATAAGTGGCAGCGTCGAATTATGATTTCACACATCACTCGCCGGGGTTAGTTTTTAGTATGTGTTAAAGATGACAACTTAGTTGTTGAAATACATATAAGAAAAATAAAAGTGTATAATTGTGACTTTAGGTATATAATATAATAATACCATAATAATAGCTAATGTTGTATTTTTAAGTTATATGGTCCGGTCCTTTAATAAATATTGGTTTGAATATCAAAAACCTATTAATACAGTGTGTAAACTTATTATCTTAGATAAAATTGGTTTATGGGACTTACATTTATAAGCAATAAAAGAATGTATTCCAATTTTTGCAACATAAGACCACCATAATTATTTGAAATTAACATATCTATATCTACATAATATCATGGCATTACATATTGACAATCCTGATGTTCATGTATTATTTATAAATGGGCTTCAGTTTATTAGAAAAGATTGAAATTTGGCTGGGCTTAGTGCAGATATTGAAATAATAGAATAGACATTAATGCATTCTATCAAAAATAGAGGTGGGTCAACTCAAGTAACTAGATTTTCTGATGTTAGAACATGGCTTCTCCTTATGCCAATTCGTTCTAATTATAATTTGAATATGCAAGAATTTAATAGAGTATCAAGTATAAGTGACCAGCATAAAAATAAGGGCAAATAAAGAAAAACCATGATTACTAAAGAATTCTGGTTAAACTGTCTAAAGTCCCACCTTTTTGGCACAAATGATCACTCATGGACATCTGTACAGGAATTTCAGCTGATTCTGATGTTAATGTCTATTTTATATATTTTATTAGAGAAAATATAATAAAATTGATGATTTGAAAGCCCATATGTTTCTATTTCTTTAAAACATCAGATATAGTTAAAACAATAGGATCTATAAGTACTATTAAAATTGGTACTTATATGAATATAGAAATTGACCTAGCACTATAATTCTAAAGAATGATGACAATTGATATAAGTAGTAACATGAATTTATGATTTTAGGAGATATAATGAATTATAAAATTATGATAAATATCTAAATCTAATTGAGTCCCTTAAAATTTAAAAAAATGATTTGACCAAAGAAATACAAGTGGTTCCAAACATATTTACTCATTTTAATAAATTGTAATCATTAAGTGAATGTCGTACCTACACATTTTCAATGAAAAACTTGCATTAACATTTTTCATTTTTATCAACTGGCAAACATGTTGGAAATACAAAATGAAAAACAAATAATAGCTGATAACATTATCTGAAATTATATTGACAAGACTATTTTTAAATTACCTAAAAAATATATTTAAATATTTTTAAGTTATTATATAATTTTTTTAATTTAATTTTTTTAAAAATTTCCTAACAGAACCTCTTAAAAACCTGTGTATGACATCCTCTTAACTTATTATAAAAACAGGATATAAGGCTATCACAATATAAAACCCTTTAATAAATTACTGATTTAAACTTAAAACACAAATTTTAAAAAATAAGTATAATGCATGCGTAAATATATATATATATTACCATTATCATCATCGGATTTTACTTTGGGTATTTTAAATTTTTTTTTGAAAATTTTCCTAAGATGTTTTGCAAAATCGTTATTCCGAACTTCCATGTCAAATGTATGTTGAATGTCTATTAGTATATTTGATTGATTCTCAATAAATTTAATAAAATTATGGATATCTTCTCGAATTGTCAATATCTATCGACATTAAAACATCTGTATAATACCTAAATAATATATTTTAGAGGTGTTTATGATGATATTTTACTTGGTTGACTTTTTCATTCTGTTTTTCTGTTTTTTGGAGTACATTATAAATATATTCATCCTCAAGCAAATCAAAATTGTTCAAAATTATCATTTCTTCTTCTAATGTTGAAGCAAATAAATCTAAAAATGTAATGTGAAGTTTGACATTATGTCGCATTGTCTCCAACTTTATGAGGTGGTCATCAAATATATTAATTTTCGTTAACATAGATTCATGCAAACATTTATGTCTATATTTTAATTTTTCTTTTCTCATTTGCTCCATGATAATTTCTAGATTGGTAGGTTTTTCGTGAAATCCATTTTTGGACATTTCCATATATAAATTATTTTTATTGGGATTTAAAATTATGTACATTGAATCCAAATGATGTGTTGGTTCAAAATAATCAATTAAGTTAGACTAAAACATAAATTAAATACCATCATTAAATATAATATAAACAAAAATATTTAATAAATCACATTTTACTAATGTATACACATTTATTAGTGGGTACACCATAATATTACATTTTATTATAAATACACAAATACTTATTTAAAGGATACTTTATGATTTATGTATATAATTAAATAATTATAATAGGTACTTACATTTTATCCTACACTACTGGAGAATTTACTAGACTACTACATTACTACAGGTGAATTTCCAGAACTACCATTTGTTTTCATACAAGTATATGTATATATACATTTTAAATTGAATATTTTTATTTATTTGATAAATATGTCATAAAATGAATCAAGTAATAATGGGTTACTAATTATGATTACAGTATAAGTGCAACAGGAATTTTATCTAATAAAACCCATATTTTGATAATACGAGAAATAAACATGAACAAAATCAAAACAATTAAAGCAATTTT
The DNA here is from genome assembly GCA_025469235.1 of Pemphigus obesinymphae. NCBI lineage: Eukaryota > Metazoa > Arthropoda > Insecta > Hemiptera > Aphididae > Pemphigus > Pemphigus obesinymphae. The sequence goes on along the minus strand of JAIPRL010002978.1, from coordinate 32,938 downwards.
GATTCTATTTTGAGAGCCATTTTAAATTTAAATTAACTGATAAAATATTTAATTTGAAATATTTAATTATTCTATACAAATATTATTATAAAAATAAAAGGTAGTAGTCAGGATAATACATACACAGCATTGTGGTAGTCTGATTAATTCTCCGGCAGTACTGATAGTTCAAGTTAATAAGAAAGTACCTAGCTTGTACTTAATATAATATTATAAAGATAATACTACGGAAAAGAAAGTACAATAGAGAATATAATTGTAAAATCATCGTATAAATATAAAACAAATTTCTTATTAAGTACATATATAGGTATTTGTTTAAACATTGTATTTCTAGTTACATATTTGAATATGAATATTAAGTAATTAATAGCATACCACTAGAATAAGCCAAAATTCTACCTTATTGTTATTACCAGCAGAGCTGTAAAGAATACTTTTAAAAAGTATTTGAGTAAGTAAAAACAAAATATTGTTGAAAAAAAGTATTTAGAGTACTTAATACTTAAATGTATTAAAAATGTATTTGAAATAATTTTCAAATACTTAAATATATATATAGGTACATTTTATTCATAATTTTATTAATATAGGCTTATAATGATAATTAAACATAATATTATATTTACTGACATATTTTAACCAAATTATATTTCTGAAATGTATTATTAATATAATTTTTGTCAGTTATATTGATGTTTTTTTTTTTTTTATGTTATAGTAGTACCGACTATACTATATATTCTTTCAACTGATGCACTGCTGCTTAATCATGTTTATAATCATACTGTAATAGTATAATCTCAAAATGATTTTAAACTTTGATCTATTAAATAAATCATATAGCTTATCTGATTTTATAATATATATTTTTTTTTCGTGTACAATTTGAGAGATGTGACATTTTAATTTTTAATAATATAATATAACATAAATATAAAATATAAAAGTATTTCAAATAAATTAGTATTCATTACCATAAAAAAGTATTTGAATACCAATATACCAATAGTCAAATACTTTACAACTCTGGACTTACCAGTTACCACATATATTTTTTAGTATTATAATTATAACACATAGTATTCTGAAAAAGTAAGTAAAAAAAAAATATACAAAATGTGATGTGATATTTATGTAGAATTTGTAGCCATTCATGTGGTTTATATAGAAACAAATAAAGAATTAAATAATACAATATTTTTTTTTACACATAAAATAGTCTTAAATATTCATTTATTCTCTTTTTTAAATACTATATTATAAGCTGTTGATTAATTTTTACAATGTGATAAAATAAAATAAAAATCTATTGGGAATTTTCTTTTAATCTCTCTTCAAAACTTTATATGTATCAATAGATAATATAAAATAAAAAATTATATACCTAGTAGTTTTAAAATATATTTTTATTTATGATTGGTATATAATAAAAATAATTAATATTTATATCTTACATCAATAGATTCGTCTTTAAAAACCTTGGGAAAATTTGATGGTGTCCTTGTTTCTGGTTCATTCAGCTCATTTTGTATCATACAAACATCAAACTTAAACTGTTTGTAATCATGCACTAATTTTATTTTGTGTTGTCTTAGATCAAAAACTTTTTTATTAAAATTTGATTTCAAATTGTATATCTATAAATGTAAAATAATAAATAGTATAATTGTTGTACCTAGTACTTACTTATTAGAATTGTAATGTATTTGTATAAAAGTATTCAGTATTTTTATTGTTAAGAAGGTACTGAATAAAATTTTAAATACCTACCTATTTAATTTTCTACTGAATACTTTATTACCAAATACTTTTTTTCTAATTTTTAATAACTTTTATCAAATTGTATTAATAATAAAATTTGTCTTTACAGACACTGCAAATTAGTAAGGATCATAAAAATATTAAATATAAACCATTTAAAATCAATATTATTTTATTAATAAACAATATTCTTAAGAAGACATAGCACCCGTATTTGTTGTCACTATCTAACCAATTGATAATATACAAAATATAGGTCTAGAATTCTTATCGCAACCTCTTCATTTCTAATATTAAAGTAAATTTACCTATTACTAAATGCATATCATAGATAGATCTATGATGTAGCAGAGCTTTTTTATTTTTTCAAAATTATAGTTTTAAAGAGAAATATATCTATTGAAATTATTGAAATTTAAAAATAGTTGTACCTCTTTACAAAATTTCATAAAAAAGACTCTCCTACATCATAGATAATAATCTCATCTATACATTTTGTAATAGGTAAATTTACTCTAATATTAAGAAATGATGAGAATGCTGGACAGTGGACATATACTTTGTATATTATAATTTACCAATTGGTTAGATGGAGACAGCAAATGAAGGTGCTATGTACTCTTAAGTAATGACTTAAAGACTCATTAGAAATGAACAATATTCTTTTGAAACCAAAAATTATGTGGATAATGAAAAGTATTTTAAATATTCTTTTTCTCATATTTCCAATAGTTATGTTTCATTTATTGTTATCTAACACAAGTTGTTTATATATATTCTCTGTTGCTTAACAAGATTTTAAAGAATTTTTTAATTACAAGGTTATTTTTTAACTAGATTTTTACCCTTAAAAATTAAAAATATTGTGCACATTATTTAATGATTAATAAATAATGTATAATAAGATATATAATAATTAAAAATAATATATAGGCTCTAGTGATAATGTTGCACTTAATACATTAAATAATTTCCAAAATTTAAGTTATTGAACTTATATTATAACTACTATGTAGTTAGTATTATTAAAAATTATAAAAATATAAATGGGATGACATTTTACATATCAAGTAAATTAAAATATTGTAATACAACTTTTAAAAAAATGACTATTATATAATATAAAATTATAAAATTAATAAATTAAAATAATAAATTTAATTTTAAAAAAATACATATATTACAATATTTTGATATGTATATTGTAAATAATGGAAGTTTGGGTGTACCTAATAATTTAATAGTTAAAATAAAAACTATTAACAATTCTAATTTACCCAAACAGAAAATTAAAAAAAAAAAAAACCCCCAAAATTTGAGTAATTCAAAACCAATATAATATATTGAAAGATTATACTACAAAATAGGTAATTAGCATGTGATATTAAATTTGATGTTATAGAAGGTTTTTTGTTATTTTAATAAAGGGAAGAATTAATTTTTTAACTATAAAACTGTTTATTAATTATTATAATTAAAATGTGATATATTAATGCTGTTGTCATTATTTAAAATGATATTATACTTGTCACCAGTGGCGGCTCGTACCTTTTGGAGGTAAGGGGTTTAATTTCAAATACGAACATTAAAGAACAATTTATAAAAAAATATACAAGTGAAATAAATTATAATAATATATAATATTATATACTATTATCATTATAAAAACATCTTGAATTGATACATGCAATGAACTATACTGAAAAATGGAATAATATTGCCGCCTCTGACAACATGTGTGATAATATTTACCACTGGCCACTATAATTTTCACTACTAGTATTCACCCACCTTGGCCACCAATGATCAAATAGAAAAAATAGATTACGCAGTAACTTCGAAAAAATAATTAAAAAAAAAATAAAAACTGATGTACAGGTTACAAATATAGTTTTTTTTGTTTTTCAAGTATTTGAGTACATAATTAAAAAAATTTCTTGAGTAGTATTTTAAAAGAGAAAGAAATGTTCAAATTGAAATAGTTTTAGTAAGTATTGTTCATAATACTGCTACTTATAAATATAATATTCATTTATTAATATATATTTACAATAATGAAAAATGTACCTCATCTTGAACATGTTTATATTGTTCAAATTTACTTTCCATTGAAATTACTTGATTGTCGAAAGGTTTAAAATCTGATGCCGTTTTCAAATTTAAATTGCCAATTGCTTCCCAAGCATTATTTAATATGCCTTCTACTTCTAAATTAGTATTACTTGGCTTCTCATTGTGCATATTTTTAATTTTAAGAATTTCTTGGTTTTCGAAATCTACTCTAATAGAAAATTTGTCTATGGCACTCTGAATTTTCTTTGGTAAAGTTGGATAAATTTCACGAATATTCCGAAGGAAAATCTCTGATTCAGTCACTTTATGCATTTGACCATCATTTGATTTGTCTAATAATGTTGATTTACGTCTACAAATAATATTATAATATTATGAGTTAACTAAAGTTCGGATTTGTATGCATTTACATATTATTATTGAGTGTACCTATAGAATTCGATTGGAGTAAGAAAGTAGGACGATTTTTTTTAGTAGAGAATGCATATAGAAAAGTATATTTTGCATATAAATGCTTATTTTAAGGATAATGACATATTTAAGTGTATTTCATAGAAAAGTTTGTCAGTTTTTTTTTTTTGTTTTTTGTGTTTATGCCTCAATTTATTAATGTATTTTACTATAACATTTTATGTTTATGCAAATATAAAATAAAATCTTGTAAAAAAATTATGAACATTTTTGTAAACAAATGCATGAACAAAACATCTTCGGAAAAAGGTTTATACTTACCGAAAAAAATGTGATAGTTTTATTTCACTAACATCTATATATCTATTTCATAAAATATTAGGTACCTAGGTATAAATAGTATAAAAAAAGCATATAGATACATTATTTCAAGACTTTAGAAAAGTATTTATTTTACATTTTTTCTTTTGATTTGAAGCTAAGAAATATGTATGAAATATAAAAAAAGTTTTCATTTGGATATATTTTGGATAAAAACATTTTTTTGTCAAAAACTTATTATATTATTGCATATCTCTTAAACAATTATAAGTCCATTAAGAAGTACATATATTTTTAAGGTTTCTTAATACATAAATGCATAGGTACCTACTATTTTAAGCTTAATTAGTACTACATACAAATCTAGGCTTTAGTTATAATATATTAACTATTCAAATATAGAACTCATAAGTTAATTAATTTTTTTTTTGGGCAGTAAAAATAATAAAATAATACAGACCTTATCTTATTTGGATATTTTATTTCCTCTAGACTTAGCAGCGTGTAAATTAATTAATTAATTTTAAAAATATTTATTTAATGTATGTTTATTAGTATTAATTACTTACATGCGTTTTGGACGTTTCTTGGATAACAATTCTTCTACTAAACTACTAAATAAATTTTGACGCACTTCGTGGTATATTGTTTTGACTCCTATATTTTTTCTATGAATATTCAATTTAAAACATGTAATAAATAATTATTAATAAAATAATATATAAAAACAAGTACACAGATAACACATACAAGATCGCTTTAACTTCAAATTTAGTTGTCAAAATATTATCAACAAAATAGTTTTTCACTTTTGTAAGACCTAATAAATTCTTTTCATAATCAAACGCAAGTTTCAAATGTAATTTGTCTATTTCTAACTGAGCTTCTTCGACAAGTGAACTATTAATTCGTTCGTCAAATTTAAAAAAATCATGAGAAAATTGCAAATGTTCTGGTATTGACATGTTGTTAATTAAAACTTGTTTGAACTTTTCTTTTAGTCCATATAATAAGCAGCTAATTCTATCCTTTTCTTTATTAGCAAAGTTTAATGCTTTGTGTTTTTCCTTATTAACCTTTTTCTCTTCCAAACTAAGTTTCAAGTCTTCTTTAGTTTTTATTACATCTTTATCCTATATGTAAACAAAATATAATATATTTATATTCATATTGTTCTATTCGGAATCAATATTATTCTAATTTTATAATAATTATCAGATTCTTAAGACTTACAATCAATTTAGGTAATTGAGGAAGTTCAGAAATTGAAACCATACACTGTTCAACCACACTGTTTTTACATTGAAACATAAAACTAAAAATGTTCCCATCATCACCATAAGTAAATAACATATAATTATCATGACTAAAACACAACATATTTATTCTTCCAGATTTTTGGTCATGTACCGAATATTCAATATAGTCACTCAAATCATATATATCTTCAATTTTAACACTTGTAACACGAATGTTACCATCAGAAAAACCCATTAAAATAGTTAACAAATCAGTTCCACTAAAAAATATAAATATAAATATTATAATAGTAATACAAGATACAACAAAACAAAGTTAGTTTAAATAAAACAATAAAAATAATAAAAAGTTATCAATGCAATAAAATAATAAAAATGTAATACTTATAAATTTTATTGAAATAAAGTATAAAAAAATTAATTAAGACTAACAAGTTATGAAGTATAATAGAAATTATAAAATATATGATAAATAAACAGATTATCCAATGTAGATACATATAATGTTATTATATTAGAACTCAGAACCTAATGCACTTAAAAAGTACTAAATATGCATGCATTTATGCACTTAAAAAGTACAAATATGCACTTAATTTTTATTTTACATAAATATTTTATAAAACTATAAATATGTAGTTTTGAGTAAATATTCTTAGAATAGTTTAATAAATTTTATTAAATTTATAAATATATTGAATTACAAAAATAATAAAAAAAATATCTAAAACATATAATAAAAATAAATGGTAAATTTTTAATAAGTACTTAATTTTTAAAATAACTTTAAAAATTGACCATTTTTTTCTTACATATATGCAAAGCATAAATAATAAAAATTAGAAAAATCAATATGTACCAACACAATTAAAAGTAATTTAAATTAAATTACCGCTAGGTATAATTTTGTTCTTAGTGTTTATCTTTAAAAATGTTAAATTGAACCACTAAACATTGTTTAATTTTTTCGAAATTAAAAGATCGCTGATTATTAGTTAGCAAATGTTTTTATATTTTGAAAAACCATGTCAATGGAAGTAATTGGCGCATATTTAAAGTAATATATCGTGGCCGATCATATCACCTGGAAGACTCTATAAGTCCTAAAAAACCTACAAAACTATATACATATATATATATTTTATATAGATACATTTTTTAATTTACGAATTTTTAAATTGCATTACGATTAATTATCAAATATATTCTAAAAATGTGTAAAATGAAGAAATATACTCATAAAACTAAAAAATCACCAAATATACAAAATTATGCACTATATACTTTTGATATATTTTTTTCGTAGTATTTTGAAATTAATTTCTAACTTATTTATAAATAAATTGCTTACTTAGCAATAAATCTAATAGCCCACAAAAAACATGTAAATGCAACAATTTCCGAGCTCTAATTATTATTATTATTAATTTACAATTATTGATCTTAGGCTTTTGTTATAGAATTTATAAACTTACAATATTTTGATTGTAGTGAGTGGAATATTATTTTTATCAGGTATCATTGTTGCATTAATTGGTCCAGTTGAGTTAAAATCATATTCGTACAAGAAACCTGCATCATAACCACCAATAGACACCCATACAGTTTTTTCTGAAGGAGTATAAATGGCAAACAATATAGGATTTGGTGTTGGAGGCGTAAATATTTTTGGTGGTTCATCTTCATCAGAATCCTCAAACTCCTCATCAATTTCTGTAGTCAGATTTTCTTCTTTAATAATTTTCAATTTATCTCTCTTTTTATTGATTTTCTCTTTTTTCTTACACTCAGAGTCTAATATAAATTTATTACGAAACATTAGAGACTTAATGCTCACTGTCTCTATAATACGTGATTCAAGTCTTAACAAAAACGATTCTTTGGTGTATAGAGGACGACTTGTAGGAATGTTTACTTCTATAATATGACCACTAGCACAACTTATTAATGCTGTCTGTTCCTAAAATTAATTTTAACATTAAAAATGGTGCATAGTGAGAGAAATTATGGTTTTAACCGGGTAAAAATTGTAGTAGGTACTATATTAATTACATACATAATATATATTACACATAATTTATTAATATATATATACAAATGTTCAGAAAAATGAATGCTTATTAAATTCATTAAAAAAATATTTTAACATGTTATTGGTCAATAGGCCAATATTACTGCTATAATAGTAATATAAGAACGATGCTAAAATTTTCATTATTGCTTTAGAAGTGATATTTTCAACTGTCTCTTATGAAAGAGGAAGTTGTTCTGACCCAATACATTTTAACAGATCCATGGTCACTTTATATTTAGCTAATATAAATACTACACACCTATTTTCTATAATTTCCTTAATGTTCACTCTGTTTCAACGACTACCATGTTGCTCAACTAGGAGGATAAATAAAATTAAATTGAGAATGTATTTTTTTACAATTTATTAATTAATAAAGTTGTAATATTGTAAAATTTTTTTATTTCTTTAAATCAAAATAACTTGTCAATAAATTTTACTTTAATAAATTGTGACGTTTTTATATATTGAAACATATTAGTAATTTAAGTAATTAACTTTAAAATGTATTATTGCTATGGCAGTAATATGTTAATTTTGATATATGTAAATACAAAATGTGATGGATAAGGTCAGTACTACTATAGCGGTACTAAAAGTTACTGCTATAGCAGTAATAAAAAAGTGATGTTTTGGGGTCAGTTACTTATAAAATACTTTATTGTCCATCAAATCAAAGTGTTAAACATGTTTATATAGATTATACAAAATACATGCCTACACATGATATAAGGTAATTTAAAAGTCTTCATCTGATTACAAACTGTTATTGTTTTACAACCATTGGTTAAAGAAGAACAATCTGCATATTATTGGAAAGAGGGGATTATTCAAGTTTTTCTGATTACTAGGAAAAATATGTTGAAACGTACACTTCATGCAATATTTTATTTAAAAATGTATGGAAAAGTAAACCATCATAATATTCAAATTTAGAGCTTAAAGCATCTTCATAAAACTTAGAGTATCAGAGAAATTTATCAAAAGTAAACATTAACTACGCAAAATATTTATTTTTATCTTGAAAAAAAAATAATAGAAGTATGCTATTTGCTCCAGACGGTTTGTACTTTACTTGTCTTAGACTTTACTGGAAATAAAAAAATAAAAACAAACTTAGCAATTTGTTTTTTCTAATGGTATACATTTGACCAACAGTTTCAGAGCTATAAGAAAATTAATTTATTGAATTTAATTAAATTTTGAATGAATTAGAGCAATTCATAATTTCAAAAATACAACAAAATATTCCGCAATCGATATTCAAAATTGTACATTTTTCAAACTTTTTAATACTGGTAGCTACAATTTTGCAATTTTTTTTTTAAAAAATGTTTAAACTAATTCCAGTAAATTTCTATTAAGTATTAGTATATTTTCTATTTAGGTACTTATGTTTAGAATATTGATTAAAATACAAGTCTACCATTGACAATTTTTAGGTACCTAGTCTATTTTTTGTAAATCTAATGAATATAATATAACTCCAGTATATAAAAAAGGAAAAAAAAATATTATAGAAAATCATAGACCAATAAGTCTATTAACAACTTTTTCAAAAATTTTCGAAAGGGTAATTAAAATAAGGCTCTCTAATTATCTAGAAAAAAACCAACTACTTCCTTCAACGCAATTTGGTTTCAGAAATGGTCTTAGTACTGAAGACGCAATTGCGAGTTTATCTAATAACATCCTTCAGGCAATGGATAATTATCAAAATCTATAGGAATATTCATGGATTTAAGCAAAGCATTTGATTCTGTGTCGAATCATAAATTAATTAAACACCTCAAAGAAATTGGAATTGTAGGCAAACCATTATTGTTATTTAAATCTTATCTTGAAAAAAGAATACATAAAGTTAAAATTGAAAACACGTTTAGTAACAACATCAGATTAATGACAACGGGAGTGCCTCAAGGTACAGTTCTATCCCCTTTATTATACATCATATATGTCTCTGCACTAAGTAAGCTAAATATAAATGGTAATTTATATTCTTATGCAGATGATACAGATCTGATCACAACTGGTGAAACATGGGACTCAGCAATTCATAAAGCTGAACTTTCTTTTAAAAAAGTTATTGAATGGTTCTCAATAAATAATTTAAAATTGAACAAAAACAAAACAGTCTTCTTAAAATTTTCAAACTCAATAAGTACAACTCCAGATAATGTAAAATTAAGAGCCCATAATACAGATTGTCAATTTACAACACATTATAATTGTTCTCTTATAAAGAGAAACATCAACTAAATACTTAGGAGTAATATTTGACCAGAATTTACGATGGTCTTATTTGGTCTTATATATGGTCTACATTTCTTAGTTAGTTTTCAAGCTCAGGAAACTTTATACCTTTTACAATATAGCTAAGCAATTCCTAAATGTACACTGGTTAAAGAATACCTATTATGCATTAACTCAGTTCCTAATAGAATACGGAATTATAGCGTGGGGAAGAGCAACTAAAACTTTAATATCAAATATCCAGATAGCGCAGAACACTATATTAAAAATTATATATAGTAAGCCTAGGTTAACTCCAAATATTCAGCTATATAACGAAACTTTAACATTAACTGTTAAACAACTCTATTTTAAAAAAATATTGTATTATATATCCAAAAAAAAAATGTATTACAACCAGTTGACCATGGATATAATACTCGATCTGAATACTTCATAATTCCTAAAGTAAATATCACCAAATTTTATAACAATCATCTAATAATTGGTATAAAATTATATGAAAAACTTCCAGTATATATACGGAATTGTAAACAGCATGCTTGTTTTAAATTATTTGTAAAAAAATGGTTACTAAGTAACGGTTATATTATATATAAAAAAAAAAAAAAATGTTTAATTTAGATAATTGCTACACATAAATTTATTTTATCATTATATATTATCATTGTATATATCATTATATTCAGTGGTTAAAGTGAGGGGGGACGGCGTCCCCCTTCTTTGCTTAGTTTAAGTTTGGCGTCCCCTTTAGTATATAGTCTCCTATATATATTTCTAAATGTTTAATTAAAATTCGAGACTGAATTTGTTCTTTTGTACATAATATTCAAAAATTAAATAAAAAAAGTTTAAAAAATGGTATTCATAGTTATAAATTGTATGCAAGATCTATATTATAAAAAAAACTCTTTCGATTTTTCTTCGTTCTCTAGACATTCTCTCCTTGGCCGTAATATAGGTAATTAATATGCGTATTTTAAAGTTATAACCACAGAGTACGTACATTATACATAATAATAGGTCCGTGATAAATTTTTACAAATTAGGTCAATAATAACATGGATTAAAAGTTAAATTTAAAAAAAAATATTACGGTACTGGTTCAGGGGACACCTTTTTTTTGGCATTAGCTATAGTCCCCCTGCAAATATATTCCACTTTAACCACTGATTATATTATATTATGTTAACTCTCGTCTATCGTCACAAGGTTTACCTTAGTGATAGGCGAAGCAGTAACAAAAAAAAAAAAAAAAAAAAATGTTATCATACCTATAATATTACGGGTATATTATTTTAGTATGTATTATAGTAGGTATATTATTCGAATAAACATGTCTTTTATTTTAGCCAGATACACACTGTTGAATTCCAATAACTCAATAACTCAAAAATTGCATTTTAGCAGACAATAAATCTAATAAAACATAAATTACATAATAATATTATGTATAAGTATGTATATGGTTGTAAGTCATACATCGTATGGTATAGGTAGTAGGTAGGTATATAGTTATGTATAGTATACATACTATATTACTATGTATACGTTGTATACAGTATATGACTACATACACAATATAAAATAAAGTTTTTCTTCTTCTCCGAGGAATGTACTGGAAAATCCGGCATAAATTGAGTCATTTGAGAATCACTATTTTGACGAGATATGACCACTAAGTATGTTAAATCTTAATACCATCCACATATTTACTGTAATTCATTTTAGGTTTTTAAGTAAAAATTTAGGAATCCCGGATAAAAAAAAGTCCGATTTAAAAATAGTTGGATAAAAAGTCGGAATTATATATATTTTATTATTTTAAAAATTTAATTTTAATTTATTGTAATTATTATTATTTTTTTTAAATTTTACTTATATAATTAAAAAATGTATTGTACCTATAATTAATTTTTTTATTGATTTTTAAATTTATATTTTAATGTTTTTATTCAATTTATTTAATATTTTTTATTTATTTTAGTGTGATATTAATATGTAACTAGATTTTCATCGTTTAAATTTAAAATTTTTTAATTTAATTAAAAACTTTTTTTCCAAAAATTTTGATACGTACGTAATAAGTACTGTAAACTGGGATAACATATTGGTTCAATTTTCGTATTTTTTACAAATATTAGGCTAATTATTAACCAAACCTTTTTATAAAATTGTACATGATAATTTTTTTACTAAAATATGAAAGTATTAAAGGTAAGTAAAGGGAAATTAGTATTTCTAGTACCTATTTATTAAAATAAAACAAATATAATATTTTACTACGAATGTGTTAATGTTATATACATATATATATATATATATATATATATATATTGTGTCCGGACATTTTGTTCAACTATTTTTAAATCGAACTTTTTGACCGATTACCCAAATTTAGACACCTTATATTACTGTTGTGTCCGTTCACAGACCGTAGTAACTAATACATAATATTTACAATTTTTCTGATTTTCCGTAGTGCACATTTTTAAATTTCAACTTAATTACCAATAACTGTAGGGAAAATGGTGCATTCACAATTGATTTTCTTATAGGTAGTATATCTTACAATAAACCTATGCTTACTTACCTCTAGTGTCGGCCTGGCACATAAAGGACCTAGGGTACCTATTTTTTTTAAAAGGGCCTTCGAAAATGTACACTCAAATATTATATTTTTATGTAATATCAGCATTCTATAAAAATTTAACTGTAAGCCGGGCTGTTTCTAAGGAGTTGAATATAGGCAATATCTACATAAATCTATGTATTATATATTTATCTAAATATAATTACTCTTTAAACAGGAAAATGATTTCGTTGTGACAAAATTGTGAAACCTGGCTAATCCGATTTTAATTCTATAAAGAACATAAGATTTTTTGATATCTTTTCTAGATTTTAATCGAAGTTTTTTCAAATTATGAATTTCCACCTTAAATATTATGAAAATAATAAAATCGTCAACTCATGAGTCGTGATTGTGATGGTTATGATTAGGTTTTCAGATTCTAACTAGGTACTATCAATGGTAGTAGGTATGAATACGATGTTCAAATTATTACTTTTAACAAGTAGGTATATTTAATCTATGTTACCAACCGAAGTTTATTTGTACGAAATTGGGTGAGTATACGATATTAATATTTTCAATGGATCGCGGGGTAGAGAGTTTTTTGCCTTTATAGTGTTTTTGTAATGAAAATATTTTTTAACAATTATATTTTCTTTTGATGATAATGACATGTTCTATTTTATATTATTGTATAAGTGTTAGTTGGTAAACTGTAATGGTTCGAGGTTGGAAGTAAACTTTGTAAAAAATATATTCATCCCCCCCCCCATAGAAAATTCCTGTGTACCCCACTGATACCTATATCATATTAAATAATTTAATATAATATTATATTAAATAATTTTTCCACGGCCTACTAAATACATATATAAAATTTTAAATATTATTATCTTTAAATAAATTTCAATCGTAATTTTTTGACTACATGACGAAAAATCTATTAAGCATTTATTAAATAAGCAAAAAATTACCAACCAATTATTTTTTACCGATTTAATAAACAGAAAAAAAAGGTTATACAATTTTCCAACTAACCCCTTCTATACCGATAATTGCCGATTTAACTTCTGAATAAGGGGTCTTCACGATACCCTAAACCCCCTTTCCCTTCAGCTTTGGATATAGCATACAGCTGATATATGTATGTAATATATAGGTATGCAATATAGTCAATTTTTATCGTAATAATATTTTGATTATCGGTATTCGACTATTCTTGGAATCTACAGCTCAGGCACACTAATGTTCATTTACACACTCACACATTAATATGACCAAAATATACATGCTACATAAAATGCTTAATTATTACTCCTTAGAGTAGGTCGTACCCCCAAGGTGTATGTATACTGTATATATGTTACCGTAAAAGTCCGATCACTAGATTTTACTATTTTACTCAGTAAATGCTAAAATTCTTAATTTTATTTGGGCTTTTACTAAACATCCTAGGATGTACAAATTGTGTCGGTAAAAACTGATCAATACACGATACATGACATTTAGGCGATAAGTTGTGTAAATATTATAATTATATAGTTATTACATGACACATTATTAAAACAAACTACTGAAAAACTACTTACAAAAAAAAAAAAATCATTTTAAAAATAAAAATTAGAATTTATTTGCACATGTTGTCTGAATTGAAATATCGGTTTTTGTTCCGGTACAGGTTTTTGAAAAATAAAAATTTCGGTTTTGGTTTAGATTTTTTAATTTTTCAATTAGGTTCCAGAACCGGTATTTAACGGTTCTTAAAATATATATATATATATTTATTTTTTGTTTTGTTTACGACAGGGGGGAACCCATGGGAAATCTTGGGGGTTAGGTTAAGTTAGTTGTATTACGCCCGTCAATAGCTACATGTGAAAATATATGTGACAAATCAACAGAAGTTTTATGAAAAGTAATTGTTTAAAAAACGAAATTTCAGTATCATATATTGTTTATATTATATATATTGCACCTATTGTATCTATTTGTGTTTTGTATATTTACCTACTATTCTTTATAGATGGTTTCTATACAAGGCTGCCTTATAACATTATAGATATGAATAATTTTTATTATTATAGATATTATTTATCTCAAAATTAATAATTAAACATATTTGAGTCATCTCTAAGTAAAAATGAATCAATAATTGAAGAAGATTTTATGGACGAGAATATTTTTATAAATTGAATTAAGTGTATATAACATATTATATACATATATTATAATTACCTACATTATATTTTATCAGAATACTTTTATAATTATTTTACAAATTAGATCTTAGGTACCTTTGTTAGGTTATTAAATTACATTAAATTCGACAATATAAATCTATTTAGATGAATTAACATTTAATTTGCTTTAAAATATATTAAATTAGACAATATATATTGGTGTTGAGTTACTTGTAGAATTTTTATTTAGACAATATACACTGATTTTACTCGTAATATTACATAGGAGTTTCAGAATGTTAAGTTATGTTCAAAACTCACTCCAGGATAACTGTTTTACCACCGTTTTATACAGACATATAGTAATTTTATTTAATTTATTATTTTGTTTAAATCTATATATTTTAATGTTATTACTTAATTACTAACTTAGCTATTATTATTATTATTATATTTTCTCTCTGTTCATATATATTATCAAACATTAATAACATTTAATAATTGTTGTGTCATGTTTCATCCAAAAAATTTATATTTAAAAATTTAAAAAATAAAGTTTTTGGAACCGATACTAAACGGTTTTATAATTTGGGTTTCGGTTCAATTTCGGTTTTAGATAAAAGGGTTCTGGTACCGGTTATGGTTCTACTTATATTTTAGGGTTCCGGTTCTGGAACCGGTTAATTTCGATTCGGTTCTAGTCCCTGCTTCGCATAGAGTAAATTGATTTCTATTGAATAATTGATTCAATGTCCCAGCTTTAAATCTTAACCGATAAAATTGGTTGTCAATAATTTCAACAACTACTAACCAATAATGTGCGAGAATCAGTTTTACATAAGTCGAAATCTGGAATTTTCTCTCTCACTGTTTGATCAATTAATGTAGCAGGGAAGTTTTTATTGGATATTATTTAAATTTTTTTATTTTGTTTTTAGATCTCTATATCAATTTCTTCTCCTCGGTTATGTTCAATTTCTATGTCCCCATTGATTTTTTCAGTATTATTCGTCTCCTCATTCTAATTGGAAATTGTAATTTTAGAGTCTTCAATGACAGACAGAAGGTCATATTCATTAATGAGTTGTTCACATATTCAAAATTAACACATTTTTCGGTACCTATACTCGAAGTAGCAAGTCCCATATTCATTGTACACCCAAACATTGCCTCATATGGTGATCGTTTTATACCTAATTGAAAAAATAGTTACAATAATTTATAACTATTATATTATATTATAATTTATATGAAAATTGTAGGATTATTATAATACAAATAATTAAAATATTACATTATACACGGATGTTCCATGAAGATCTAACAAATGCAAGAATTTTTATTCTGTTGTATATTTTTAGGTTTTTCTTTGTTTGTAATAATTATTAAATTTCTGAGCTACAATTCTTAAGTATATTGTAGATTTTTTTTTACAACTATAAATTAAAGTTAGTTAAAATTCAAACGTATTTCTTGTTTGTAAATTTTCTTAATAAATATATTTTGGTTGTACCTACTTTGAGCGTAGTCCGTATTTAATAATAATAATAATAATAATAATAATAATAAATAATTATAACTAACCTGAATAAAATGCTGAAGTTTTCATTGTTGAACAAATCGTAAAGATTCAGACCATTTTGTACTTTCTATGTCGTGATTAGCTCATTCGACCGATCTTTGAGATTGGCTGTGAAGAGCTTTGCCATGAACTATTTTAACTTGAGGCCACATTTCACATACACTAGTAACAATTTTATTTACAAATTCTCACCAATTATCAGAGTGTAGTATACTATACTCTGATTTTACTACTTTTTGTACAAAGAATTTAAATAACTGTCAGTAGTTTATTTTAATAATATACAATTATAATATTTAAGCAACTTATTGCTTAAATGTTATGTGTCGTGTATTGATCAGCTTTTACTAACTCAATTTGTATATCCTAGGATATACACATGTTAAGTATTCCCTTAGGAGGCTCGTGCACTTAACAGGGGAGGCACGGAATCATTTTTTTCACAATTACATACTAAAGAAGAAAAGTTAATCAATATTTCAAATGACTCTTATAATATATTGATGATCAATCTAGAAACTTGTAACTTACACATTATAAATCATAAACTATAGTAAAATATTGATGCAATAAAGATTTAAAAACTTTTAAACTCCTAATCAAAAATGTGTAAAAAAATCAATTTGATGTGAAATATAATCTAATTAGTACTTTATTAAGGTAATTTTTATTCCCAGTAATTTAAAAACAATCTGAAAACGTAAAGAAAATTACTGAAATTTACCAAAAATTATTATTAACCTGCCGAATATAATATTATGCTTATTGAATTAGCTTGTAATCGGTTTTCTAATGCAATGGTTAATCTTTTAATCTTCTCTTTCAAATCTAAAATAATAATAATAAACTTTTCTGTCCACGGAACAATTTCCAACATCTATAATTGGTCGACTTTTTTTGAACTTTTACAATGAGAGGAATGTTAAATTTTTTTATTTTTTGTGGGACGTGAACCAAAAAGTTTGGGAACCGCTGCAATATAGTATAATATATACCTATATTATAATATATCATAATAATAATATTTATATACCTATATGGCTAATATTTTAACAGTTTTACTTTTTAATTAATATAAATTAATATTATACTTATATAGCTGATTATACTGATTATGGCTAAGAGATTTTTCATTATATATAAATAGTCATAAAAATGGTATATGTATTTTAGTTTTCCCCTAAATATACGCCATCTTTATGCTTATAGTTCTGCTAAAATAAGCTAGTTTGAAAAAATCTCATACAGAGATGCCTTTTTAAATGTCATTAGGAAAATTATCTTTAAAAATAGTTAAATTTATCATATTTAACCTAGAGTGTTTAATATAAAACACCATATAATCAATTTTTAATTGTAATTTTCATCCTTAAATAGATAATTTTGAAAAATTATTAAAATCAAGAAATGCATGCTAAAAATAATAAAAAAAATAAAGAGGACGTTACCTACACGTTTATTGTCTTTCTCTTACATACACATAACATAGAAAATCTATGTACCGCATTCTTACTACAGTATATTTATAATTAGTATTAGAGTAAATTTACCTATTATCATATTTGTAGAAGAGAATATAAACTATGCCATAGTGTGGAGTTTTTTTTTTTAATTGTATTTTTAAACAAGTTATAAGTAGTTAAATAACTCATTTATTTTTGAATGCATAAAACTAGTTTTAAAAATAAAATTTTTAAAAAAAACTCTACGCTATGGCATAGTTTATGTTCTTTTCTACAAATTTGATAATAGATAAATTTACTATAATATTAATTACAAATAAACTGTAGTAAGAATGCGGTACTTAGATTTTCTATGTTAAGCATATGTAAGATAGGCAACAAACATGTGGGTAGTGTTCTCTTAAGATACCCGTATTTGTCATCTCCGTCTAACCAACTGTTAATAAACAAAATGTACGTTCAGCATTTGTACCACAACTTCGTCATTTTTAATATTGAAGTAAATTGATCTATTACCAAATTAATAGACGAGATTATTATCTATACCAGTGGTTCCCAAACTGTTTTTGTAAACCGCCCATCAAAAAAAAAAAAAGTATATATATATCCCACAGACGCCCAATAGAAAAAAGTAAATAGTACACATATATGCAGTGAAAATAATTTATTATATTTGTACGTATATTAGTATATAAATAATTAATAAAGAAATTATAAAATATAAATTACGAGTACCTACTTGTTGTGTACATGTAAAAGTATATAAATAATTAAAAATGCAGCTTCCATGGCCCCCCTGGATAGTTATAATGCCCCCGATGGGGCAATATCGCCCACTTTGGGAAACACTGACCTATATCATATTGTTGACCTTATTCCTAATTTTAAAGAAAAATATATTTATTTTAATTAATGATTTTTTAAAATCTCCATAAAATAAAATATTTGAAAAAAGAACAACGTTAAAGCACAGAGAATGATCTCACCAGTATATTTAGTAATAGGTAATTTACTCTAATATTAGAAATGACAAAGTTATAATACAAATGCAAATTTTGTATATTATCAGTTGGTTATACAGAGATAGCAAATACAGATATCACATCCTCTTAATAGATATTTTAACTCTATAAACTTAACCTAAATGTTATAATTCAAATTTTAAGTAAGATAATTATATTACTCATAATGCCGACCGTACTTATGTAACCTAAAATCAATATGAAACTGACTAATTTTATAGTTAAGATATTTCAAATTTAGAATAGGAATTCATTTCCAAAATAAATGCTACAAGATTAAACTGACTTCCCACAAATGCTGTTGTGGTGGCATTACATTTTCCTAATATACATATTATGCTACAAATATTTGTCATTTTTCTTTTTTGGATTTTAAGAATATTGAATAATTATTTAAATTTTACAATGAAAGAAATATGGATTAATTGTTTAATCATATTGTGCATACACAAAAAATACCAGTTAACATCAATACAATTAAGGGCACAGTCTTCAGAATAATTAAAAATAAAAGGATGAAGTTAAAAGACTGGTCAAAATATAAACAATTTATTTTATATTTGTCATTATTTGTTGAGATTATTAAAAAGGGAATTGTAAAAAGAAAATGGTAATGATAATCGTATCACTCCCCATAAAATAAACCTAAATTTACACTTGTTACTACATATTGACATTACATGATTGTGGAAAAATTAATCAAAGAGAACAAAGACGATGGTAGCAAACTTAATTGTTAATGATTACATAGAAAACAAGATTTTTTTCTTAAAAGTATATTAGAATATAATTTATAAAACTAAAAAATGTGATAGAGTTATATACACATTTGTTGTCTCTGTTTTACATAGCAAATCTACATACCACATTCTTACTAGTTTATTTATAATTAATATTACAGTAAATTTATCTATTATCAAATTTATAGAAAACATAAATTATGTTCTAGCGTGGTTTTTAAACATTTTTTTTTTTTTAAACTAGTTATATGCATTAAAAAAAAAACGAGTTATTTAAATACTTATAACTTGTTTTAAAATAAATTTAAAAAAAAAAAAAAACTACCCTAGAGCATAGTTTATGTTCTCCTCTACAAAATTTGAAAATAGGTAAATTTACTTTAATATTAGTTATAAATAAACTGTAGTAAGAATGCAGTATGTAGATTTGCCATGTTATGCATATGTAGTATATAAGACAGAGGCAGTAAATGTGTATGTAGCGTTCTCTTAATAACATTTTTTTAAATATGTATTATCTGTTTTTATATCTTTAGTTTGAAGTATACATATTTCATAATTTAAAATAAGAATATTAAATAAACAGAAAAAAAAAAATTAATTAGATAATTTGTAAATTTTTAATAAATATTGAGTATTTTAAACAAAATTATAAAAAAAAAAAACCTTTTAGTAGGTCTTAATATTATTCTTGATTTCATTAAATTGGTCAACTAAATATACTCCAGTTATTTCTGAAAAGGAAGTCTTGACCACTTTAGTCTTGGCACTTTTAAAAACGGTTTTTAACAATTCTTCAAAAGCTCGAACTTTCAATGTGTTAAAATCATCTGGCGTATCATTTTTGACTATTTTGGATTTAATTGATTGTGAAATTGGAATTCTTAATTTTGGTATAGGTATGATGCCTGAAGCTTCATTTGTGGTTGACAATTTTAAATTATAGCGAATATCATACATATTTTGTATATAGTGGTTAAATACATCATTGTCATAGAGGGATTCATTTGTTATTCCCCATACTAGATGACGTAATGTATTGGAGAGTTTCTTGAGACGGTATAATAGGTGAAAGTTGATAGCTGAAGACTAAAAATAAAAATACAATATGAGTTTAGTAATAATCAATATTTTATTAGAAATATTATAATTTGTATATATACTTGGTTCTTATAATCAGGAATAATCAGTAAAGCTTTAATATGATTACATTTGTCCAAATCACATTCTATCGAATGACTGAATTTTATATTTATTAATTCTAAAGTTTCAAGATTTTGAAGTCCTTTAATTGCATGCAAATATTGTTTGCCATAATTATTCCATTTTCCATTACAATTTTCTAATCTCAATGATGTTAATTCAACAAGTTTTTCTAACACTGAAGGAAATTTTTTGGATAAGGAATCACAATTCCCAATCTCTAAAACCTTCAAGGACTTTGCAAGAGTCAATAAACTAGAATAGATCTCTTCCGGAAATGATTTAATGGACGTTAATGACTAAATTAAAAAGTACAATAAAATCAAAATTATATTATTTTTTTTAATTAATATTATACAATTATAAAAATATAGAATTTACCAAAATGTTCAAATTTGTTAATTTTGAAAATGATGGTATTGATAGCAATTTTATTTCAGTGTTTAGTTCTTTTATTCTGAACTCAGTTAATTGTGTCATTTGTTCCAAATAACCCAAATTTAAAGTTATACTTTTAACACTATTGGTATCATTTGAATTTGGATTTCTAAAAAAATAAAAAAAAAATTAAGATAATGAATATACCTATGCATTTTTGAAATATTTCTTCTAATTATTACTCTATAGTAGCTATAAGCTTTTCAAGTTGAGGTAATGACTTTATAGTATCTTCAACAACATAGGTTGGACATCTATACAATTCAATAGTTTTTAGTTTTTTTGCTTTCTGTATAGCATTAGCAAAACACAACCAAAAATTTTTATTCTCATTGATTTCTTGTGGTATAAACATATACCTAGTGTCCATTGAAATTGAACATTTAACATCAATAGCATACATACATTTTTCCCAATCATTAATTTTGGAATTTTTTAAACAAATATTTTGCCACTAAAAAAAAAAATATTTCTAGTTAAAAATTAAAAGTAAACCATATAACAATACAAAATAGTAAAAATAGTAGTAAATCATTTTGGTTCTTTAAATTTATTTTTATTACAAAATATCAAAATGTAATTTGAAAGATAAAATATACCTTTAAGACAATATATTGACAATAATTATGCTATACCCATATTTGTTGTTTCCATCAAACACACACCATACTCAATCCTAACTTAGATGACTTGTGTTGTCATTTCACCATCAAAAAGAAACAAGCACGGAAAAGTAAAACATTTTTTATTTACAATTAATTGGCGAATGATTAAAAATGAATATGTTAATTTTCATATTATAAAACCTTTAATGTCCATTTACACATGTTCAATCTGTCTATTTCGTAAATCAATATGCTATTTTATACTCGCACCGACGATTTTTGTATTGGAAGAATACTTTACTATAGTATACTTGCCATATAAAATATACATAACAATACAAAAGTTTTTGTATGTTTACCAAAATGGAAATCATTTTTATAAGTAAAAGTTACCCACCAAACACAGAAACAATATGTGTAAATGGACCTTTGACCAATTCATAATAATTATAAGGATAGGTAGGTACATAATAATTCTTAACATTTTATTAGTTTTCCAAAAATTAGTGATTTCCTTTTACCCCTGCACATTCAAATTATATTTATTATAATTAGATATTTATAATTATATTTTTTTCAGTATGTGGGTAGTAGATAAAAAGAAATTTTAATTAATATCTAATAATAATACAAGGAGTATATTCAAAATAAACCAAATATGCTGAAGATCTCCCAGACAAAAACAGTTGCCAAAACAATATCCGAATACATGCGCTCTGAAATTGTGACATCTCCCAATAAGGAAAGTGCAAAATGGGCATTGTTTGAAAAACTTGATGCCTTGCATAAACAAGGTATAAGACAAAGGTGTAATAGTATTAGTTTTGCCGTGAAATCCCAACTTCGATAAAATATATCAAACAGTAAATGATGATCTTCCCAATGTATCAAGATCAAATCTGCATTGGATTTTGAAAAAAATAAGTTTTGTTTATGCTAAGAGGAGAAGAAATAGTATCCTGATAGGGAGACAAGATTTAATCAATTGGCGACAAAATTATTTTTATGACGTTCGGAAATACCGTAAACAAACAAAACAGGCCAGTTTACTACTTGAATGAAACATGGGTTAACGCAGGCGACTGCAATGATGTGTTAGTGTTGTAACAGGACAAGTCTGTGAAATCCAATCACAATGCATTCATTAAAGTACTGACGATCCAACCAGTAAAGGTGAATGGCTGATTATTTTACGCATAGAATTAAAGAAGGGTTTTTTAGAAAATGAGATACTGTGTTTTGAATCCAAGAAAAATTCTAGTGATTACCACAATGAAATGAACAGCGACACCTTTAAAGAGTAGTTTGCAACTATTTTACCACTCTTTGAATGTAATTCTGTCATCGTTATGGATAGTTCCTTATTATTTTGTTTGGGAATAAAAAATTTCAACGAGTAGTTGGAAAAAAGATGATATCTTGACATGGCTTCTATCAAAAGGTGAAAAAATTGATAGACCAACGGTGAAAGGTCAACTTCTCACAAGAGTGAAACAGATCAAAGAAAAGTATATGGAATACGTTATAGACAAGATGGCTAAAGATGCTGGTAATACTATTTTATGATTACCATTTTATCACTGAATTTAATCCAATTGAATTGGTATGGTCTGTGGTTAAAAGCTACATCAAAAAAATAAAAATTCAACGTTTAAATTAGCTGATGTTCAACAACTTCTACACTAAGCTATTGCTTGTGTCACACCATAGAATTAGGTCAATTTAATCAACCATGTCATTGAGGAAGAAAATAAAATGTGGGATGTTGATATAATGGACGAAATAATAGACAATTTGGAAACTTTTATTTTGAAAATAACAGGAGATACGTCATTTGATTCAAATAATTCTGATTGATTTTTATATATACATTTTTTTTATAATTTATAATATATCAGTCGCAAGTGCTTATGTTTATTTTAATAAGATTTGTATTACTATTATTATCTTGTGTTAAAAAAACCTTATATTTTTTAATTTTTATCTTTTATTGAAATTTGTTATTTTTTTTTTTATGTATAAAATAAGATACACAGTATATAGAAACTGAAATTGTTCCTTTTGTTATTGCTTTTAAATTAATACTTTTGGAGTTATTGTCAAATATAAAAATGAAGTGTATAATATTCAAATATTATACTGAATCTATAATACTAACCACTGGTATGTAAACAATATTGATTATTATTATTATTATATTGAAATATTGAACTAAAATTTTTTTTATATTTTATCAGATTTATAAATAAATATATAATATATTATATGATAAAATATATAAACAATATTTACTACTACTACTAGCTGTGCCTATAAGAGATAACTCCAAAATATATAAAATACATAATTAATAATAGGTAAATATGTAATACCTACCATGTAAAATAAAAAACCAAATGTTCAATCTTTAGTTCTATAAATTAATTTAATTATTTTGATAATGATGTGTAATGTTAAATATTTACACATTTAAAAAAAATTGTATAGCATTTATAATGACCATAAATATAAAACAAAAAAAATGAACAATATTGTAATTTGGTGAAATGTAAAAAAAAAAGAATGTAGACTATTGGGTATAAATGTAATAATTTAATTGTAATATATTTTATTAAATTTAAAATTGAAGGTAAGAGGTAAATTGAAATGAATAAGCAAAATATATTTATTATTATATAGTATATTGTTATTATTACTATTATTAGTATTAGTATAATTATTGAAAATTTGAAATTATTAATTAACCCTGGCCGGCCAAATATTTAATGTTACTTACCATAAAAGATCACACTATATTATAGGTACCATACTCATTTAATATTTTTTTGTGTATAATATAGGTACATATTAGGTCAATTTCTTTCAAATTATATAACAAATCAAATTTTGGTACCTAATATTAATTTTATTTTTTAAATTATGCTTGAAGAATCAAAGATTATCCAAAGAACAATATAATTAAATAATTTATTATATTCATACTTTAATTTATGGGTTCATTATCCGGAGAATGGCATACGATGCAATCGTGCCATACATTTTGTAACAAATTTATTTTCCTAAACGGGGTTTGAACCTGCTTACCTAAGCATAAAATACAGACACATTACCAATTAAAAAAAAAAAAAATCATTTACCTACAATTATTTATTAGTTCCTTTAAATTTTTCTAACTTGTGCTCGGCTGAAGCATGTGTAAATCAACTAGCAATTTGCTATTAGTGAGTTTAAAATTTAAATATGTGTTACAATATTAAAATACACTTGAGCACTTGTATTGTTATATTATAAATTATTATAAGTCGAAATCACAAAAATTTTACAACTTATCATTTGTTTTTGGTTCACATTGAAGATGATATAGTTGTTGAAATGAGTATACACAGTAAAAAGAACATTTATTTTTGTAATTTCAGTTTATAATAATTTATCATATGCATTACACATTACAATTTTATTATAGGACAGAATCACAGAACGTCATAACAAAATAATGATAGATATAACCATAGATAAGATAACAAATTTGATAACAGAATTGGTATTTAATAAATATATATTTCACAAAGAAAATAACTGAAATTATTGACCATGATTACTCGTATAAATGTACCGATGTACAGTGACGATTATACGGCTAATATGCCAGTAGGACAAAATATATTATTAAAATGCTAGTCTCTTTGTCATTGTAAGAATAATGTGCCAGTCCATCCGAATGTGACTATACTGCTGTGCGGCTTGTTAGCCATACCCTCTGTGCATGAATGCAAGTCACCTTATTTGAGAAGTATAAACATAGCAAAATCATGTCTTGTGTTTCAAATATTGTAAGTTATTAGTTGATTTTTAAATATTATATATTAAAATATTAAAATTATTATTAAATAATATTATTATAAAATAACCTATATAAAAATAATGAAAATAATATAATCTTAATTATATTAATCAATATTATTTGTTCGAATTATTTTTAGCGAAATATTTAATATTTTACTGTTTTATAATTTACATATAATAAATTTTAAATTTAATTTATTGAAAATATCAACAAACAGATTATTTTGATTATTTATTTTACAATAGTACATCCAAAACTTAATATTTAAATATTTAAAATATTTAAAGTTAAAAGTGTTACCATTAAAATTAAAATTACTTATTGTCACTTATTTGGTAATCTGTGAATCACCAAATTTCAAGATATTGCCCATAAAATATACTAATACATTAGTAATTTTAATTATTTAGTAGTAATTAAAAAAAATTAATAATAGTATTTTTATTTCCAAAGTATTTTTTAAGTAACACATTACAGTTATTAAATAACTTTTTAAAAGTAATTAAATTACTGATGAATACATGTAATTTTGATACAGTATTAAGTAATTTCAATTACT
This sequence comes from Pemphigus obesinymphae, assembly GCA_025469235.1. Lineage (NCBI taxonomy): Eukaryota > Metazoa > Arthropoda > Insecta > Hemiptera > Aphididae > Pemphigus > Pemphigus obesinymphae. The sequence goes on along the minus strand of JAIPRL010002978.1, from coordinate 6,572 downwards.
TTACTATTAAAGAATAATATGATATCTATAGGATATTTAATTATGGGTATTGTAAAACTAGTTAATAATAGTGACATTATTGTTATTCAAAAATAACTATAAAGTTGTACTCTGTGCAAGTTCTTACAGAATTATGAGTTTATATCAGTAAAAAAAAAATAGGTAATCTCCCTACTGTGTTTTGGTTTGATTTTTAATTTTGGGAGAAAATCATATCATCAATTAATTTTTATTTTTTCTAAATTTCAAAAACGTCTGCATTTTCCCCTAGGTTATACTACTCACTAATATATGATTGAACTTTCATACTAATGAGATAAAGTTTTATTTCAGGATTTGGAATGTGCTAAAATTGAACAAGAGCTATAACTTATTAAGATAACATTATATTCACTTTATTAATTAATACTTACTAAGGTATCATTTTTTGCAATTATATTCCAAGCAGTACAAACTCTAGAAGCTGTCAAGAGTTCATTTATTTTCAAGAACTTAAATACATTTCTCAATCCTATTGTCATGTAATTGTATGACTGCATGTTTACCATAGGATTGGATTTTTTTCTTAGTGAATCATTTATTACAGGATTGCTATAAATAATAAATAACATATGGTATTAAAATATTTTAAAAAATTTACATTTTTTTTCAACACAACATACACACATCACTAGCTCTAAACATGCAAGCAAAAGAGGGTTTCATATTTGTGAAATAATAAATATTAAAAGAATTATAAGGGATTGAAAGAAATTCAAGGATGTAGGTTTTTCGCTCATATTTAACAAACTTTCATTATACTAAAAAGACCAATAACCAATATCATGGTATACTTGGTTAATATATTCACCTTAAGGGAAAATTAAAATTGTCAAGTTCTTCAAACAAATCATTCATCTAGATCCTCGTATTAATTTAATGTATATAAATATATTATAAGTGGAAACTATCATTGACCATCTATTACCATTTATAATATAAACATAAAATAGTCATTCACTTTTTTACATTTTATTCAGTTTAAATTTATAATAGGCAGCAAATGGAAATTGAGTTAAGTTTGAGCAAACACGCTTATATTTATTTCTATCACAAATGATTTCTCTGCAGGGCAGAGATGTTGGAAACCAACGTGACTATAATGCACAAACTTCTAGCATTGTTCCGCAATTCATTTCACATGCTTGTTTTTGTATAAATTTAAACTGAATAGTACCTAATAATGTATCCAGTCTTAAATATATTTTTGGTTGGAATACTATAGATTTTAATTCCATTTATAGATAATTAGGAAAATATAAAAATAAAATTTTGGAAATTTTAGTGTGTGCATAGATAAACAATATAATTAATATAAATATTATTTAATATATTAATATTATTAATATTTAATATATAAATTATAAATTGTTAACCCGTATTTTTTACACCAATTTTCCTAATTCAAAAATTGACAAAGCTGTTTCAAATTTTAAAATAATTGATATGTTCAAATTTGAATGTTATAACTCGGATAACTTATTTATAAACATTTGACTTACTTTAATCTATAATCAAAAATAATGGTTGCTAATTTAAAAAAAGCAAGTTGTATAGTATAGTGTAAATGTGCATCAAAAGAATATTTGAAAATTTCTCAAAAATAATATTTCTGTATCCTTCTTAGCTATCCTAATAAACAAAATTTATATCAAGGCTTGGAAATCAATTTATTTATTTGGGTTTTTATGCATTGAATGTGTTTGGGCTTCAGGTATTTGATGTATTTATAACTGGACTGATAATCGCTAATTATTTGGATATTATTTTTAGACCGATACAGGGTTTTTAAACATAAAACACTCATTTATGTGATTTTGAATACCTACATTCACTATCTATTTACATAAAAAATTATTCTATGTTAGAATATGAGGTTAATGATTTGAAATTTTAAAAATCCAGTCAGTAAGAGGTAAAAGCACTTTGCTCATTAGGTAGGATACTGGTGGTAGCTATATTGAATTTGAAAGCATTGATAAATTATTTCTTTTAATAAAAAGCTTCAGTGTATTTGAGTATTATTGTCTGTAATAACTTGTTATTCGACTGTAAATCCAACATATCTACTAGTGATTGGGTATTGAATAATATTGAATGATAATTGGCATCTGGTGCAACTGTGCAAGTCTAGAATAAACATTTTACAGCAAAAATAAGTCTTCCTTTATCCAGTTATTCTTAGAATTTCATCTTTTCTTCAATTTATCATATCATAATAGTAAATATAATTCCTATGCCTACATATTTATTAGTATAATAATGACGAATTCTACATAATATGTAATATATATATATAATATATATATATTTAAGGCTCGGTCAAACAGAAAGCAGTCTGCCTGCGCAATTGGATCGCGATACCCGCCGTTGACTAGTGTTGAAAGTAGCAGACTGCAATCTAGTTGTAATATTTTACAGAGATCGCAGTGGTCACAATTTATATTATGTGTATTTGTTATCAGTGATCTCAAATGCATATACATAAAAGTTTACAAGAGTAAGTAATACATATAAACTATATTATATATTATAATATTAATATATTATTAATTATTATATTATATATTATATCACTATGGCAGAGACGAAATATTAATTGATCTAGTGCATAGTTTTCCATACTTATTTTATACCAGTCATTGTGATTATTAAAAGGTAACAATTAAAATAAATAATATATTCGTAATACAACAAAATATAATGAAAGTTCCGCACAAACTTTTACACTAAACAGCACATTGTTTGATGTTCACAAATCGTGGCGGTCTGCGGTCATCCTACCCATGCAAGCAGACCGCTTTCTGTTTGACTAAAACCCTTAAAATGTTCCAGATTAACTCAATTTTTTATTCAGATTGTGGTTAATTTGCGTATTTAACAATAAATGAACATTATTTAATTCTGCTTATGGGAATTAGGTTCTCTATGTATAAAGAAATTAGAAATCAGATGCTTGATTAACTTTGGGTTAATATTTTGGACAACTTGACAATATTTAACTAGGTATATATAAATAAATAATATTGTATTTTTAGTGGAATTGAGTAACTTAGTTACTATAATAGGTTATCTAGTAAACTAGAATTATTCAAATAAAATACAAAAATACTTTAATTTTATATTTTATTTAAATAAGATTGTGTTTCTCTTTCTCTTTCATATGCTATTTATACATATTTCAAAATATTTATTCTTCAGTCTTCTGCAAAAGTAACAAATAGGTATTTAATTAATACTTGCGTTTTTTAAAAGATTAATTTTTTGTGTAAATTAATTTTTTAACTAAGTATTAAAAACCAATGATACAACACAAAATAAATTGACTTAATCTATGGTGCACAAAATTATTAAAATATTTTAATTAATAAATAATATAAATAAAAAAATGACATGTCTTACATATATCTGCACAATATATATGATACAAATAGGCATGTACTTTAAATTTTATATACGTTATTAAATTATAAATTTTTAATATTAAATTTCTTTACATTTTGCATGAAGAATAAATTACCTATTTTGTTTATGTTGATTTTCACAGTATTGATAATAATTTGTTTTATCGCATAACATAATCTGTAAGAAAATCATTATTACGATGTAAAACATATATCATTGTTTGTACAAGATGTATGACAATAATAAAAAAAGCTTTCTATATAAAAAATGTTCTTAATAAATAGTTTCTTTATCAATACAATTTAGACCAAATATAAATATTTTAAAAATGGATATAATTTATTGTTAAAATCACTGACCATTACTAGATGAACTATTGGATTGAAATATTACACACAAATTACACAATAATAAATGTCATAGACCACAATGGTAGTTGCAGCTGTGTAGCCATAGAATAGAATACAATCTATAATAACTAATAGTCACCTATGCTGGTACACGTTTAAGCGATTTTAATTTCCTTTCTTATTACTATAACGTTAATGATCTAAATTTCATTGTAGAGTAGGTAAAAACCGGTCGTGACAACACAACATATATAACGCCTTAACAAATTTATATACATCTTTTACTATGAACATTATAATATAAAGTGATCATTTTAATATATTATACAAAAAGTACTATATTATTTACCGCTGTGATGGAGTCCGTGTTACTAGTGAGTCATATAGTTCAAACCTCTGAGTGTATCTATACATATAGGTTATTTAATTAATAAAAAAACGTGATCAGTAGGGGGTAGAATCACTTTGATTGTCGGATAGTATACTATTGAAGATGTATACATTTATAAATTAATTGAATTTGAAAACAATGATAAAACATTTCTTTCAATAAAATGATTCTTACTGTAGATTTACTAAAAAATGTTTTCAACAATATAACATGATATGTATTATTTATAAAACGGATGGGTATAATCAGTGAAAATTTCAAGTTTATAGAGTCATTATTTTCAGAATTACGGGGGAATGACCATTTTAAACTATATTTTTTCCTTTTTTTTTTGTTTTCCTTGTTTTCTATTCCCCAATTATTAAAACATTACCATCTAAATATAGTACCATTTTGATCACATTTTCTATCGGAAAATTGGGTACACGTGTAACGATTACAAATCGTTTTGCTTAAAATCTAAAAGTAATACTGATTAGTATTCACACTTAAAATAAAGTGATTGTTTAGTGTGAATACGAAATATATAAATTAACTTTTCTTAGCTGATAATGGATAATAATATAGATGTTATTATGGTGTGATATGAGATTGGAAGGTACTTGCTACTTGGTAGATAAGTATAAATTTTGGTAAGTGCTTACTATGTTTTTGACACCATGCCACTGAATAATTTTCTTTATATATTTAAAAATGAAAATGTATAATTAAGTTGTTGATATTCATAAAATATTAACAAATTCAATATGCAGTGAATGTGTTAAGTGGCAAGTTCACGTAAGGTTAGCAAATTTCACTGACCTATAAACAGGACTGACAAGAAAACTTAATTTGATTATCAATTTTCGTTACTTCACGTGGAGGTTTGATAAGACATAAATAATATGAAGGACAATACAATAATAATATTAAGGAAGCAAAAGGAAAACCACCCTTTAATTTTTCTCATTAAATTTATAAAGCCATAAAAGCACAAACAGTTTAAGCATAATTAATACATTACCGTTTATTATTGTTTGTAATATTTTTTATATTATCATCTGTTTGTGATGTGGAAGCACTTGATGTTGTACTAGATTGAATAACTAGCTGGCTTTTAGTTGCGGGTTTCTTGCTATCCTTTCCTTCTGAATAACATTCAAGTAATTACATTAAAATTAATAATCAATATAATAACTAATAAGTAACAACGAAATAATACTCCAGACTATCTAAAACATGTGTTGATGTAACATTATTCACAGAACTGATATTATACATTAATTTTAATAAATGTATACAAAGCTATTTTATTCAAGATTGCTGATGACGAATATTATTAATAATATTAAAATAACAAGTAATTAGGGATACACGTGGCCATTTCGACAGATCTAATTTGGATGTTAAATACGATCTTCTTGGTAAACAAAACTACACAAAAATAATTTGTAATTTCTAAAAATACATTTATCAATAATATGAATGTTAATTTTATTAATGTTAATTGGCCGACCCCAAATAGTTGGGAGAGAAGGCGAAGGAGAAGAAGAAGAAGAAGATGAATGTTAATTTTAAGATAATTTAAATATAATTAGAATAACAAACAATAATACATATTTAATGCCCTACCGTGAGCCGTATAAGAATACTGCAGTGTTCTTTTATTTCATTTTTTACTAAAACATACTTTTACATCGCTTTATATTTCATAGCAAATTGTGGATAATTTTTGAAGAAAACTGTCCGAGCGAGTATAAGTACAATAGCCCTTAATAAATTGCCAAAAAATTTTATGTGAAATATTATTGTATTTTAAAAAATAAAGTAAATTGAGTTTTATCTATACCAAACTAAAAAAATAAAATAAACCCAAGAATTATGATTTAATTATAATTTCAGTACAAAAAAAAAAAAGTTTTAATGTAATTAAACTGGATTTCACTACAACATTTATGCATATATACATATTGATTGATTTTTTTTAAAAATAATATACATTATAATTATGGTATATGTTATATGGCTTAGTTCACACTATGTTAGTACTTTAGTGGAGTAGCGTATGTGAACTGACCAATTTAGTTAAGGCGGCTCTCTGCTTCATCAATTTTTCATCAAAACGACCTAAGCGACTGACAAATTTTAAGGTACTTATATTTGTTCGATTTAAAAAATGTAAAGATGTTTGAATTGGCGAACAAGTTTACTTTGCATCGGTCGGATCATATTTTTAATATTTTCAATATTTTTTAATATATTTAATATTCAAAATTTACAAATTTATAAAATCTTAAATATTTATTATCATCAAGAATTTGGATAAAATTGAAAAAGTGCTCCGACCGATGCAAAGTAAACTTGTTTCTACATTCAATGGTCTTTACATTTTTAAAATCGAACCTCTG